>VIAB01009419.1:17540-37606 GCA_009801035.1 Oophaga pumilio | reverse complement strand
CAGACCCTTAACATAAGGTCATTACCATTGAGTTATAGGAGTAAGAGATCTAGTCAGCTGCATAAAGGGTGTGTACAATGCATGACTGCTTTGGCTGTCTTTCTACTTGACTAACCCATAAAATATAAAGAAAACAATTTGTAAATAATAGTTATTATTGAATATATTTTAACTAGCTAAGCAATGATTATTTGGTGTTCTGCCGCTGTAATCTGCAGTGATTAACTCTATTCTGCTGGGAAACCTGACAGCAAGTGCTAAATTTCCCTACAGCACCACCATAGGAGAAATCATATATTACCATTCTCACTGAAATCAATAAGCCATCCGTGCAATGCATGGACTTGCTGTTTTTTCCATAATTGAAGAGACTCTCTTCAGACCTCTGTCCTGGCCATTAGATGAGGCCTTGAATTTTTAATAAAAAAATAAATAAATTATAGTAGACTCTTAAAGGGGTTGTCCAGCTTTAGGCAACAAGTCTGCCGTCATTCTACATGACTGTAGACTTGTGAATCCTCATATCATGAGCCCTGCGAGCTGTAAGGAGTCTCCCGTGCCAGCACTGGGAGCGGCGGGCTCTTGATCACATGCATACATTCGGTCACATGCCGACTAGACGTGCGTGGCCTCTGTCAATAGAAGTGCACTCAAGAAGGCCAGACAAGTCTAGCTGGAATGTGGCAGGGAGCATGCAAATGCCGGTATTGGATAATCCTCACAATGTGCAGTGTGCACGGTGTAAGCATTCACAAGTCTGAAGTCACATAGAGTAGTACAATCAACCTGAGAGGTTCCCTTTAACAATAGACTTATATTTGATCTATAATGTCTGCACTTTTTATTACGTGTGAGAAAATTTCGCTCTACAAATCCAATTATACCGAATATAGAAATGCATTAAATTCATTTACGTGGCTTTGAGCTTTAGGAAAAAAAATCACTTTCTACAATGGACTTTAAAGAGATGCAAATTTCGAGACACTTGACAGATCCTTTCAATATATCGCTGTAAGTCGTAATATTAAAAGTGACCTTTACATTCACAGATGGATTTTAGAAGGTGCTCCTTGCTGTAATTTGTCGTTATTCTACTCTTTAGGATACAATGATATCTCCTTTGAACTCACTAAAAAGCCGATGCTTGATAAGACTCCTTTAAACGACAGATTTAAAAGAATGGAAGCAATTTTTTTTTTTGGGAAAGCAACTAGGAGAACAAATGCTAATTCAGCTGGAAAATATATATGCATTAAAGGGAATGTGTCATCAAAAAATTAAATATTATTTCTATCAGGTTTTTTTTATTCAACATTTTCATTGTTATTCATTTATGCAACATTGTGATTAGAGAACCCTGTGTAATCAGCTTTGTGTAGATTTGACATTATAATCCTGGTTGTGTAGATAAGAAACCTGCTGAAAACTCTTCCTGAGAGGACAGGAAGTGCAAGTTTAAATTAGCCCCAGTGGCCAGTATGAAAAATGCAAGAGTACTAATTTTTTCTTTTAAGGAAAGATCGTGGTATGAAAAAAAAAGTGCAAAAAAGTCTTAAAGATACAAGTAAAACAAAAACCTGGTTTAAGCAATATGTCATACTCATTACTCATTTTCTGATGGCACATTCTCCCTCAGGATGGTGTGAAAAATTGAGGATTCTCACGGTGCCGCATGGCAAAATCTACATGAGGAGGATCTATCTGCTACCACCATAAAGCAGCCATAAATCATTCCCATCACCATATCACCTGTGCTACACTTAATCAGTATTCTCCTTTTCCCTCATGCATCCCGTACGTTCATACTTGCCAACTATGCATTGATGTTCGGGAGTCAAAAAAAAGGGGGGAGACTTCCCATACTCTGGAAAGGCTTTGCAAATCTCCTTGCTTAGAAAACCTAAAGCTCAGAGGTACTGTTTCTCCTTGTTGAGTTCCCGAAGCTTGTTGTAAAGAATTCACTGAGTTTGAGCTTATTAGGATGCCACTGTTGTAGCATGTCAGATCAGGACAATTCTTCCTACTTAAATACTTAACAATGAACTTTAATGTCCCTGTTCATTAAGTGAAACCTGTCAGCTGATTCATGGTTCCCTTTAAGATTTGCATTTTGTACATATAACCAGGGGTGGATTGAAAGTTGCCATAATTTATTTGAGAGGTGCTCTGATGCACATCTGCAGATGCAAGACGACAGAGACATATTGGGAGGGGAAAGTGCTAGTAAAAAGGAACCTGCATATTGCTTTGAGAAGAGTTTGTTAGCTAGAGTGATATGATCAAGTTCAAGGTACAATAGCTTAATAGTGGAAGAAAGTACATATTTTTAGGGGTGGTATGAGGCCTAACAAAAATTCCCTGTGGACATTCCTGCAACATCTGGAGCGCAAGGCTTGAAATATGTACTATGGCGAGCACATCAACCCCTTCTGTACAGATGAAGATGGACTTGGAATGGGGTATGGGAAATGTAGCTGATCTCGGGTGTACTGTCGAACTGGACTGGGAATTCCTAGGGCTGACAGGATCAGTAGACTTAAGAATAGCTCAGGAAGAACAGATATAAAAACTGGAAATGTATCATACAAAGGAAGCAAGAAATGGTTGGTGTTGTGCACCATACTGCATAAAACTTCTTAAGGTGAACTGTGGTGAACTCACTGAGCTCAGCGCTGCATCTTGAGACTTTTTCTCATGGTGCTAGCAGTGATCTCACTGAGGTCTCACTGAGGTCACCATACTTCATCGGCCCTGCTCACAGCAAATGAGCTGGGAACGCAGCTTCAGTGACCTGCGGTAACCTCGATTGCGTCACCGCTAGTCAATAATGCTGCGCTCGCAGCATCTCATTCTCCCATGGTTTTCAGTCTGGATGATTGCATATTTGCACCATCCAGGTTGAAAACCAATTATTACAGTCATGGATTACATTGTGGGGCAGTATGTGGGACATGTGACGGATATTGTTGTCTTTTATTTTTGTTTTTTTACAGGAGACCAGGGCTTCAACGGAATGGGCGTTATGTGAGTATTTTTGCACTTTAATATTTTTTGCTCTATTACAGGGGACCAGGGCTTCAATAGAATGGGTGTTATGTGAGTATTTTTGTAGCTTAATATTTTTTGCTTTTTTACAGGGGAACAGGGCTTCAATAAAATGGGAATAAGGTGAATATAACTGTGTTTGTTATTTTTAAATACATTTGTAAAACGGTGTGTATTTTTATTTTCAATAAAAGACTTTATTCTGGGTATTTTTTTTATTGTCAATGTAACTGTGGAGTTATTAAAGGATAGATGTCTTATAGACGCCTCTCCATTACTAACTGCTAGGTTTGATGTCACCTGAAAATACAAAAGTGACAACAACCTCACAAATATTAACCCCACTTGAGACTGTCACAGGGCAAGTGGGAAGAGCCAAGCATAGTGCCAGCGTTGGTGCATCTAATAGATGTGCCTTTTCTGCGGCTGCTGTGGGCTGCTTTTTTAGGCTGGAGAGGCATTAAACATAGACCCTTACCAGCCTGAGAATACCAGACCCCAGCTGTCTGTTTTAGCTTGCCTGGTTGTCAAAAATGGGGAAAATCCCACTTGTTTTTTTGTTTTTTAAAATTGTATAGCTACGGTATATAATTTTAAAAAATGGTGTGGGAACGCCTCTATGAGGCACGGTACAGAAAAGGCAACAGAAGCTGTAGCAGAGCTTCACGAATGTTCCCTGCCAGGGGATAAGCGTCGCTGATGGTGATACACAAAGTATCAAAATGAAGATAAACTGGCCCAGATTGTCCTCATTATAATCTATCTATGCATTTGAGATTTGAATACTTTCAGTCAGATTAGCAAGTTTCAGTTTTCAGAGTAGTCACCAAATTGTCTCTATAGTTGATTGACAATAAGTATAGACAGGAACAGTCGTTGTAGTCAGGTTGTGACATAAAGAGATGAGACAAGACAAAAGTGAGGTCAGTGTATGGGAGCCAGGAGTATGAACAATAGATACCAAACGAATAATCCAAATGGCAAGATATAAGCAATATCCAAGGACAAGATCAAGGATAGGGTCAAAATAGGAGTGGAGATCAGAATCACAATGCACAGGAACAGGAGTCGAACAAAGGTTAACACACTGATCTGTAGACAAGGCATGGCGGAGAGATTCAAAAATGGTTTTTATTGGAGATGGAGGTGTCTATTGTTTTAGCAACTGAAGATGGTGGGTTTTTAAAGCTAATGATGGTATTTGAGCACCTTTTCCATGCAACTATATAAATAACATACTTTTGTAATTAAAATAATTGACATTTCATACATTTACCCTACAGACTTTATTGTTTTGCCTTTTACATGATGTACGATCCAAGCTATAAATATCATGCTACATGTTGATGGCCCATCTATACCCACCGATACGATTAATAGTGTGAATTTAGCCTTCGTTTCTGGTATTTAAACCTGCTGGATCACCTGCTGTGTGCACAGTCTTCTGGATACTTCCCTGTAAAGGCCTGACCTACTTTTGATCCATTTAATATACTGTATGCTAAGTTTTCTCTTTCTGTCTCTCTCTGGCCGGAGGCATTATCTTCCCTGTATAATAAACCTTATCTGTCATTTATCAGCCCATACTTTCAATATGTCCGATTGCTTCTGCAATTATATCTTCTTGCATTACAAAAGGCGCTGAAATTCGTTTATAAGGGAGGATGTTATTTGAATGCGATTCTTTTTGTGCTGGGCGGATGTGTGCTTTCAGAATGTAATGCACGAACATCTTTAGAAATAATGAAGGCTCTGAGGATTTCTTGAAGTGATTAAAAATGTAAATTACATAGAAATGTAGATGGATACTTTGGTAGCATGGTTCTCAAATGCATCATTTGTATTCAAATAATTAGAAAAAAGTTAAAGTCACTCTCCACTCCCAGAACCTAAATGTGACAATACGTCTCAGGTCTATTCATGATGCCAGGTGCCCTCTTTTCTGAATCCGTTTTATTATCAATATACTCTCAAATTACTTAGAAATATAGAAGGATAATTTTGTAGCATGGTTGTCAGATGCAGGATTTATATTCTTATATTTAGAAAATGTCAAAATGACTGTCTACCCCAGAACCTAAATGTGACTATAAATATGCTTGTGCCAAATGCCTTCTTTTCTGGAGCAGATGCCTCTCTTTTTCAGTACAGAGGCGCATAGTCATTTTCTTCAAAATGTCTGTAAACGTTGTTGTCACCCCAGGTCCAAACCACATCAATAGAAAGGCAGCGAAGGCATAGTTTAGAGTCCACAGTGTTCCTTAGTATTGGCCATTTAGGAAAAGATAACAGGCCACTGAACCCAAAGTGTGATGCAGTGGTTGCAGAATACCGTAGATTCAGGGGTTAAAAGTCACTTTAACTAGCCAAGAGATGGCAGGAAATTGGGCAGACATTCCATATTCCCGCTTATTTAATTATGCCAATCTGGTTCATACTCCATTTGGAAACCACTTCAGAAATTGAGATATTACTTACTAAAATCTGTGGCAGAAGGGTCTATAGACTGAAAGTATTCACTTGCTGTAAGGCAGCTGGGTAGCGTTCACACAGGCACAAAGTCCTTGTCTCAAACAGGAAGGTTTATTTCAAGTCATAAACTTTCAGCATATGAAGAGAAAGCAGCCTTTTCTCTTGTTTACAGCAGGTGTAAAATAATAACTAAAGAATTCCTCTAGCAGGTCCACACTATTAGGCCCCTTTCACACATCCTGGTGATTTTGGTACTGGAAAAGCGAGTACTGGTGAGATTCGTGGTCTGTGTCCGTGAGCCATCTGTGTGTACATATGTGAAATCCATGTTATATCCGTGCATCTTATGGATGTGCCATTTCTGGGGCAGCTAAGGGTTGATGTTGGTATCCTCAGGGGGGGGGTCAATATCCCTGGCCCCTTCTCAGGCTATTAATATCAACCCTCAGCTGTCTGTTTAGCCTTTGCTGGTAGAATTTATAGGGGGACCCTACATAATTTTTTGGGGGGTCCCCTGTGAACTAACCAGTAAATGCTAAGCAAACAGCTGTGAGCTGTTATTAATAGCCTGGGAATATTTTGGGATATTGTCCCCTTTCTCGGATAAGTAACATCAACCCTTAGCAGTGGGCTTTCCCTCTGCTGGTTATCAAAATCACAAGGGAGTCCAAGCCATTTTTTTTATTTACCGTAATTCTTTATTGTACATGCGATGTATGCAGCGGGTGCTGAATACAACTCCCGTTATTGTTGCCTGGTCCCTCTGAGCTCAGGGAGACCAGGCGACAATGATCAGAGCTGTCTTCAGCACCTAGTGCCTGGGAAAAGCACAAGCTGTACGGCTTTTCACAGGTGCCACTATGTGTCACATTGATGACACACATATTTCTTCCGTGTGTCACCAGTGTGCACATGTGCGGCACGCATTTTTTCCGTGGTGCTGGTAAAAAATGAACACATCTGAGGCAGCTGATCTGCTGATCCCACCAAACTCTTTCAGTTGCTCATAAATCCTGGACCCATAAAGCTGGGCCCATTAAAAAAAAACTCTTAGCACTATCTGTGCTGGAGCATGCTTTCAGGGTTTCACATCACCCAGCCTAGGCATCTCGGTGACAAATACACTCCATGTCAAGTGGTTTTCCATGTCAAGAATAACCAATGTGAAATTATCCTAAGAAATAAGGCTTACTTTAGAAAATATTCAAAAATAAAAAAATGTCCAAGCATCTGTTACACACCGTCCAAGTGTTTCCCGGGCTCTGCTTCCATCACCTCAGTCTGCTGCTCTATGTTGTGCTCCACACAGGGTTTTACAGATGGTATGGTGTGGCACAGTGATATCATCTCCCAAATCATACTTAAACCCATTATGACACACACCTGTCTCTTAGCATTAACTTTTGTTTGGCCTACCCCACCTTCTGTGCACACGGTGCTTTCACATTCTTCAATTACTACTGGGTTCCCCTTCACCCATCCTGCTATTCCCAAGAATCCTGCATATGCCAAGTACTCTCTTCCCATGTGCTTTCTTGCTTGCCACACCAACGCCTAGGGTGCATGTACCCACTTGAACCTGAAGCTTAAAAAGATACAACTCACCAGGTAAGCATAAACAGGTCCAATACTTTTTAGTTGCTCTTAGCAGATCCCAAAGTCACTACATGTACTTGTAAGAGGATGAATAAATGCGGGAGTGCCTTTTCTACTACGGGTCTGGAACCATCGGGGCTGTCACCCATGTAGCAGGGGGGAGCTCATTAGGAGAGGACCGGGGTTTCATAAAGTTTGAAGGGGCGGAGCCGGGAAAAGCTGCGCTGTGCGTGGGAAGAGAGACGGGTGACGAGGGAGCTGTGTGGAGAGACGTGTGCAGGTCTGACAGAAGAGACAGAGCACCCGGTGTTATGATTTGGCAGCCGAGGAGGACAGCAGCCAAAATAAGCAAAGCAACCAGACACCGAGAGGTTGGTAACTAGCGAATTGCAGACCCCTAAACTGACAGCACAACTAGAAGTAGCCGTGGGACGTGCCTACGGAGCCCTAGATGCCTCGACACAGCCGGAGAGTTAACTAAGACTAAAGAGAGAAAACGGGACATTCAGTGCCGCTGTTGTTGGTGCCACCGTTGGAACCCTCAAGCGCTGCATATCGGAGGATCACAGTTTGTTAAGTCATATTACCTTTATTTTGAACTATTGTCGCCCTTACCTCGCCTACCCCGTCACTCACCCAGCTCAGCCCCATTCCCTGCCACTTCACTGCAATCCTGTCTCTCCCTGCATGGAGATTATTATTTGTTCCAGTAAACCTGTTAACTTTTGATCTCAATCCTGTCTGTGGCGACATCACGCATTCCTGCATTATCTACAAACTCAATGCATGGAGATGGAAAGCCCAGCCCGGTACACTGTGTAGTGGCAGTTCCCAAGTTTGGCAGCCTAAAGGCACTGCCACACTTAGCGATCACACTAGCGATCACAACAACGACTTAACCTGGCGAGATCGCTAGTGCGATCACTATGTGATCGCTAGTTAGATTCCAAACACAACTCATCAGCGATCTGTGATTCCAAACACATCTCATCAGCGATCTGTATAACGACCTCTGCGGTCGTTGGGAAAACCTAGTCCCACCTGCAACGCTGGTGAAGTCGTTCATAAAAGGTGTCACACTCAGCGATTCAGGCTCACCAGCGGGACACGAACGACCAAAAAACGGCTCAGAACGTTCATAAGCGATCAGCGACATCTCAGCAGGGGCCACATCGCTGCTACATGTCACACACAGCTAAGTCGCTAACGAGATCGCTACTGCGTCATAAATGGTGACGCAGTAGCGATCTCGTTAGCGATCTCGCTAGTGATCTCGCTTAGTGTGGCATACCCTTAATACTTACTGAAGTGAATGGGTGCTGAAATTCGGTACCCAAGAATAGTCACTACACAGATTACAAAGCTGTGCTGTCCCGGATCCATATACTGTGACCTTTCAGCAGCCATTGGAATTCAACCTAACTGGTTAGTGGGGATGCTGGGTGTTGGAATTGCAACAAACTGATATTAATGTCCTATACTTTAAAATTATAGGCCACACAGCACAGTTATTGGGGATCAATAAGCTAGATCTATTTGAGGCTTAACATGTTCTTTCCAGGTAGATTGCATTAAGGGAACCTATCATGTTTAAGAATGCATTTGATCTCCAGACAGGATGTTTTTGAGCCAGAGGAGCTGATCAGATTTATAGACAATTTTTTGGGGAAAAGTTTTAGAAAAACTTGTATTTTTTTTTTTCACTGAGATCCCTGGTGTTCACGTTCATATGAGTCCAGTGGGCGGTTCTTCCTCGTATAACTGACATACAGAGTTAACTGTCAATCACTCAGTAGGACGGCCCACTGGACTCATACATATAAACACCAAGGATTTTAATGATCAAAAACAAGCTGTACTGAATCTTTTCCAACAGACCTATGCAGTATATCATTTTGCTCAGCTATTTCTTCCCTATACCATAATGTTCACAGATTGACTGTACAAAGTGACAGGTTCACTTTAAAGTACCGTATGTTAGGATGTCAATACTTAGCTAGATTATATATATGACATAGTCCTCGAAATAACTTCCTATTGTTTCAAAAATCAAAGTCAGGACAGAACAATGATCCAGCCATTAATATATCGTAATCATTTATTTATAAGAAACCCACTTATTATCCACTGTAGATTAGTACATACGAGGCTGAAAGCTGGGACAGATCCTTTGACAGAGCTGACATTTTAGATGACATGCTGTATAAAAAAGAACAACGCTTTAAGGCAGCAATCAGACATACCGGCTCTATATATTAAATATACAGCAGTAAGGAAAATCTGTCTCCAATCTTCAGGCCATTCAGGAGGAACAGAACAGCAACAATCAAAATTTCCCGACTGTGTACAGGACAGAAAAAGCAGCAAGGAATAATGCATGAGACATTAATTTTAAATGGCTTGAATGTAAATGGTTTAGTGAAATTTAGTTGGCTCTACAATAATACTTATCTAGAAGCTTATAACTTCACAATAGACATATATTCAATGTTCCTAAGCAGTAAACACAATTACTCTGCTAACTTAACGACAAGCATTTTTTTCCAACTTTGGTAATTTTCTAATTGTCACTTTAATAAAAAAAAACTAAATTTAAAGAGTCTGCATGAGTACATTTAAAGGAAACCTATCGGGACGAGAGATGAGCAAACCTGAACTTAAAAGTTTGGTGTTCGCACAGGACTGGTAGACTTTCCCCGGAGGTTCATTGCAATGTTCGAGGTTCCGGGGCAAGAGAGTGGGAGAAACCGCTCATCCCTAGTCAGGAGGATGCTTTTACTACCAAAAAATAGTGGTATAATAATAATAATAATCTTTATTTATATAGCGTCATCATATTCCGCAGCGCTTTACAGTTTAACAGTTTCAAAACACAAGTCATAAGTAACAGCGTTAACAATACAATAATTAAAGCAAACCTCTCGTGTCCTGATCCGATCGTCCTGGAGAAAGTTTGCTAGATATTGGGAATAAATTCTGCAGGGGGCTAAGGGTGGAGATTATCCTCCCACCCTCGGACACCGAGGGGAGGGACCTAGCAGGTTTAAGAACTGTGAGCTAAGGGCAGACCACCTCCATTCTCACAGCAGCAAGAAGCCACAAAGGTCAGACCTGCCAAGGGAGCAGCGGTACACATTTTGGGGGACTGTCCAGCAACTAAGACTTTCACCTGGGGATCGCAGAGCTCCCTGCCTCCACATGTCCATACAATCTGGTAATAATGACCTCTAGCTAATACCTCTAAGCCTTGTACTATTATTGTTGTATTTTACTCTGACTGCAAATCCATTGTAATTCCGTTGTATAGCTTACTGTATATTTCTGTAATTATCTAGTGTGCCCTTAAGGCAATTAAACCATAAAATTAATCTTGGGCTGATGCTTTTACTCTGATCACGAATCTTAGAATACCCAGTGGGTAACAGGACACCCTCCCCGGCGGCCTTTTGCTCTAGGTGCAGTTCCCTTACTGACCTGAGAGACAAAGGGGGCGCCGGAGAGCTGTGCCTGTGGAGTTACGTCACATTGGTGAAGTGGAAGGACGGGGGCGTCCGCTAGAGGTCAATATTACCAGGTTGTAGGGACATGTGGAGGCAGGGAGCTCTGAGATCCACAGGTGAAAGTCTTAGTTGCTGGACAGTCCCCCAAAACGTGTGCCGCTGCTCCCATAATACCCAAATAAAAAGGAAGTAACAGACTAAAATTAAAATATAAATAGTTTATTAACAGAATTATTAAAATAACTCCAAAGAAACATAAATGTGCAGAACAAGGCAGAGTGAGCTCCAAGCAACAGATAAATAAACTCAAGTGAACCAGGTATGTATTATAGCACACAATTTAGAAGCCAGAAACAAATACCCACTTATCTTAACAAAGTATAGTACCCATATGGGTGAGAAACTGATTTGGGTAAAAAACTGGACTTACATAGCAAGCAGCAATAACAATAGGAAAGGGTCACAAAGTGCTACAAATAAAAAAGTGCAATGTGCCAAAGTGCTGAATAAATATATGTATACAACCCATGAAGCCTAGAATGGTTATCCAAAAGCTAGATAAAGTGCAAAATGCCAAAGTGCTGTATTGTACTAGCAAAGGACAACGTCAATGGGCTATACAAAAATGCTGCTGAAGCATGAACAATAACTGGTGCTTGAGTTTGAAGGAGGGGGGTCACTTAAGCATTTTTGACCATTTGCCTCCTCAGTAATTTGGTGGCAGCTGGTGATAGTTTCCTCTTTCTATCACACCCAGAGTGGAGTTGTTCCTTAAAAACTAAGTTATTTTTCCTGAATCAACAGTTTATATGAAAATAAAGCACAATGTAATATATCTTATGAGAGAAATCCACTTATTTCTTCTCCTGGACTGATCATTCATTCTCAAATATTCTCAATTTGAGGGTATAATCTGCCTTCAGTTTTTATATTACTGAGATAGGAGATGGCAGTTGGTGCTTTTAAAGTTCTTCCGAAGATGCTGTAGAATGCATGTTTCCTCCCCCTCCATAGACACTTTATGAGCACCAACTGTCATCTCCTATCTCAATAATGGAAAAATCGTCGGTTACTCGTTAAACTACTTGCATGTAAAGTGCTGCGGAATATGATAGCGCTATATAAGCAATGCATAGTAATAAATAAACTTGTGAGCTATACTTCCAACTGTATCATTAGAAATGTAGGGAGTGTTTATTTCAAATAGAGGACTCTGTCATTATTTATTTCAATGAAAGGTCTTTACTTTGTGTCTTTTTTATATTTGACCAGACTATGGGGTAAGTAATAGGGGTGTCTTATAGACTCCTCTCCATTTCTAAGCTTGATGTCACTGGCCATTAAACAGCTGACATCAACCCCAACCCTATTACCACACTTGCCACTGCACCAGGGCAAGTGGGAAGAGTGAAGGTTAGGTGCCAGACTTGGCGCACCTTACGGATGCGCCATTTCTGGGGCACCTGAGGGCTGATGTTCTTAGCTTTGGAGGGGGTCCAATATCTCTGGTCCCTTCCCAGGCTATTAATGTAAGCTCACAGCTGTCTGTTTAGCCTTTGCTGGTTACAAATTATAGGGGGACCCTTTGTCATCTTTTTTTGGGTGTGTCTTCTGTAAATTAATCAGTAAAGGCTAAACAAACAGCTGTGAGCTGTTATTAATAGCCTGGGAACATTTTGGGATATTTGCCCTCTTTTCCAGATTATTAACATCAGCCTCCAGAGGTCGGCTTTCTTTCTGCTGATTCTGAAAATTACAGGGGACCCCCCATCCATAATTACGGGGAACTGGGCAACAATGATGAGAGCTGGCTTCAGCACCCAGTGCCTGGGAATAGAACTAACTGTACTGATTTTCCAGGACACCACTAATATCAGGTTGTGTGAAGGGGGCCTTAGTGAGCTCAGACCCATGAGACAGGAATCTGTACACCTTTTTAAGACTTTCTTGTTTTACTCATATAGATCATTTCTTTTACATGACACAAGAGGACTTGTAGACACTGTATTATGAGGAAATAGTGTCAGAATGCTGCTTAGTTGTCGCGGAGCCAAAAGTGTCTTTGTCAAGGCAACCGGTGTCATCTTAGCTCAGTAGTTTGGCTGTCAAGCAAAAATGAAAGGTAGGGATTATGCTTCACTGGTGTTCATACAAAGTTTAGTATATTTACAGTACTAAGAACCGACATCAGTGTTTACTCGTCTTCTTCATTTGTCAAAATGATGTTGTGTTTGAAGAAGAACTCCAGTAACAAGACATGAAGTCCCTTGCTCAGATACATGTGTATCTCATAATAATTTTGGAACGTTATGAAACTTTGCAAATCATGTTATTAGGGGATCTGTAAAAAAAAAGGGGATTTCTGTAAAAAAAAAAGAAAAAGAAAGAACATCAATAAGTATTCAATAGAGGACAACTGGTGAATGAAAAACAGGGTAGTGGGAGCAAAGGCTATTCCATCTAGTCCTGAGAGCTTCTGTTCTACAAATTACTGAAAAAGTTTAAAAGTAATTAAACTTTCATCTGTTTTTAATAATTCTGTCCAGCATGGAAAGTTATGAAACTTTGAACTTCACTTTATTAAGGGATTTATCTTCATTCTTGTAGAAAACGATTACATGGATGATGTAAGTGGCTTCCAAAGTCTTGTTTTCCCCTGTTTGCCTGCCTTTAGTTGCACTTATATCAGAATGTAGTCATTTGGAGTACAGATGCTGGCAGTGAAATTTTCAGCTTAGCATCTGTGTCTCACAAGGGCTACGTTCATGTGTTGCGTTTTTGCTTTGTTTTTTTGCTGCTTTTTTCATGGAAATTAAAAAAACACAGGTGCAGGAGGTGAGAAACCCAGTTATTTTTATGATTTTCCCAAGTTTAACAATAATGTCTTGGTATCCTCAGCTGAGCTTGGAGTTAGTATTAATACAGTTTATTTAAATTATTGATATGTGTGAAAGTAAACAATGCCCTAACGAACAATGTGCGCAAGTAAGCTATGCCTAACCAGCTCAATGCCCTACCAATGTGTTAAGTAATGCCTACCAATTCAACTTTCCCCACTTTTTTGTACATTTGAAATTGTGTATTTTTTTCATGAACTCATGTAAGCTTATTTCAGGGCTGCACGTCATACATGAATCCAGCTTTTTTGCTCAAAATAGTCACTATTTTTTCATACATAAAAAAATCTTTTTCCTTAAATAATTTGATCAAATTGCACTTTTTTTTTCCAAAATTTTTAGGCTATGTTCACACTGAGCATTTTTGCTGCTTTTTTCAATGTGTTTTTTTAATTCTAATTTTCAGCTGCGTTTTTCAGTACCAGCTATGTCTATGAGATTTCAGAAATCTCAAGCACAGCTTGGTTTTCTTGTCATCAGTATTTTGTGCTTCGCTTTTTTTTGGCATGTCACTTCTTTCAGTGTTTTTTCAGCGTTTTTCACCCATTGATTTGAATAGAAAAAAAAACGCATGAAAAAATGCACCAAAAACGCAGCAAAAACAACCACAGCAAAACCTGCATTTTTTCCTGCCAAGCACTCAGGTTTTGCTGCAGAAAAAAACGCAGCAGAAATGTCCAGTGCGAACTTACCCTTATGGTTTCACATACATCTTGCACAGGTGGCCTAACACCGTATACTTTTCTTGCTTAGAAGATGGAAGCAAAAATGAGCTTTAATATCTTGAAAAATGCAGGGAAAAAATGAAGCTAAAACGCAACAAAAATGCAGCAAAACCTGTATTTTGGTTGCAGATTTTTTTTACTGCTAAACGATCAGGTTTTGGCAGCAGGAAAAAAAAGCAGCAAAAAAGCAACGTGTGAACAGAGCCTAAATCTGGTGATAAGCTGCTGTAGGACATTGTTCTGATAAGCTCAAAACTCAAAGGAGCAGACAGGTGCTGACCCATCACTGCCATCATCTTTACTCCAGATGATACGTTCTGACATCAGTCCAGCTGAAGGCAAGAAAATAGACTGGAGAAAAGCAGAAGAAAAGCTGAGGTTTGGAAATTACTTATGTAGAATTTTTTAATGGGAATAGAGACATATCTTCTAATTAAGTGATTTGTAAATGTTTTGCAACTTTCTATGCTGCATTAAATTATTAAAAACAAATGAAAACTTACTTACTTTTTAACTTTTTTAGCAGTAGATCTACAGTGGGTCTTCATTGAGATATTATTAGATGGGATAGCCTTCACTCCCACTACCTTGTTATTGGTGCACCAGTTGTCCTCTCTTGAATATTTATTGATGGTCTATCCTTGAGCTGGGCCATCAATGTGTGCTTGGTGAGATTAAATAAGAACAACTTATCACCTACCCACAGAATTGGTGATAATAATCTTTTAAAATTTTAATTTGCCAAATTTGTTGAATTTTCCTTAAAAATTTGATTTACGGTGAATCAAATCACAAGTAATACAAAGCTTCCAATTACTCTGAAAAATGTTTATGGAACTATTCTCATTTCCTCACATATTTCTTCTGCTTCATTTCTGTGCTGTCACACACAATCTGTACAGTTTGTTCTTCAGATTTACCACAAATTGACTGCTGCATTTCCTTTTTCTGCTTTTTTTACAGGCCATGGTAGTCCCTCGTGATTGTGTCATCATAGTGTGATATGATAGCAATAAAGGCATTATGATGAAGTCCATCTTAGGCCAGGTGATCCCTTTTTGGCTGATGCAATCTATTGCAATTTTTGAAAAAGGTGTCAGTCAATTTAGACCATTGGCCTTAACCCCATAGATAATCTATGGGGAATTGTCAAGAGGAAGATGAGTGACACCAGACGCAACAAAGCAACCTGGGCTTCCATAACACCTCAGCAGTGCCACAGGCTGATCGCCTCCATTCTACGCTGCATTGATGCAGTAATTGACGCAAAAGGATCCCCGACCAAGTATTGAGTGCATTTACTAAATATACATTTCAGTAGGCCAATATTTCGGATTTTAATATCATTTTTCAAGCTGGTGTTATAAAGCATTCTAATTTACTGAGATAATGACTTTTGGGTTTTCATAGGCTGTAAGCCATAATCATCAACATTAACAGAAATAAACAATTGAAATTGATTACTCTGTTTGTAATGACTATATAATATATGAGTTTAACTTTTTGTAATGAAGAACTGAAATAAATTAACTTTTTGATGTTCTAATTTTGTGAGAAGCACCTGTATCTTCAGCAGGTTCATAGTGCTTGGTTAAATGTCAAATTAGCTGTCTTGACTACGGGTGGGGCCTAAAACTGTCCCTGGAACGCTAACTATCCTTGTCCTCTTGGTACTCTTGATAGTAGAGAAGCCTGAGGCTCAGACCTCACTATGCTCCTGTTAATCCCTGGTCTGTTCCTTCCCCCACCCCTTGGAGCCTGGCACAGAAATGCAATGTAAACAAGACACACAAGACAAAACAGGGATAACAGAAACACTCTATCACAAAAGAGCACCAAACAACAATAGGAAAGAGGATAGGAACAGGGAGGAATAAACTAAACGGGAAACAGGGACCAGGAGGTAAACACACACGTACAAGAGAACACCTCTACAACAACTTCTCTCCAAAACACTTAGCTTAAGCACACCACACACAAATACGAATGTCTAATAGTAATAATGTCCTCCTATTCAGTACAGCGTCTCCTAAGAACAAGGAAGCAGAGATTCACTGGCAAGACAGAGAGGGTCTGGCCAGGTTTTAAAGGAAGAGTTAATGACCAGAGTAGAAACAGCTAAAATGGAGCTGTATGTTTCTGACCAGCATACAAAGGGTCGTTAACCTCTTCAGCACAAAAGGAAACCAAATTAATTGAATATGGGATCCAAACACATAGGCTAAATTGAAGATCACAATACACAGTGATCTTCTACCCCCAGATCTCCCTGGTTGGTGTGAAACATTCATGACAATAGACTAGAGAACAAAGTCTGCAGTCTTTCTATATGATTGTAGACTGCCAAATTGTGACAGCATCTGTAGGAGCATTTGACTCCAGTACACCCCCTATCAATGCTGATCTTGATTAAACAGGCGCAAAGTGTTCACAAATTGTTACCACCGAAGCAAATAGGGATCTGGGTCTGGTTGTTGGACGTCCACAGATCTAACTTTAATGACCTCTCCCATAGATAGTTCATCAATGCATGTTCATGGACAACCCTTTTAATCTTAGTAGCAAATAAGCTCTTTGAGTATCATTCTTTATAAACATTTCTTGGTCAGGCCATTGCTTTTCTTTTCTTGCCAGTGTCTCTAACAAATAATCATTGCAAATTTTAGATATCCTTAACTTCTTCGACATAAAGTCTTCTAGAACAATTCTTTTGGCTATAGAACTCTTTATTCAGCAGGGAAATGTGTAGATCTGCATCTTTATAACTTTCATGCTGTGTGGAGTCGATATAATTACTTTTCAGTTGCAAATAATATTTAAATTTAGATTAGAAATGGAGGAATTCAGTCGTCTGAGAGCACTTTTCACATCATGTTATATATAATTAATGGCACCGCTCCCTGTGGACCCAGTGGTTATTAGACTGTAATGGAGTGTAAATTAACACTTTAAAACACAGGAGATGGGGGCTAGATATCGATATCAGTAGGCAGCTCCGAGCAGTATAATGTGTGACTATTAATAAAACTATTAAACAATGTAAAAGTCAAATGCAATAATGGGAGCTGGCCCCTAACTATATTAGTGCCATCTCCATTGTCAAATATTTGACACGTAGTACCACATTTCAGTGTTTTACCAAATTATAGGGAATTTATCAGGTGACTAGGAACCAGATTATCCGATTGTACTTCAATATTGCTAAATGAACAGAGTTAAGGATATTCTTGCATTTTCATAGTTTTTTACAAGATTAAAGTTTTTTTGTGAAGCAATTTTAGGTTAATGAAGTTTTCAGGTTATAGGTAAATGAAGCTGGATCCCTACTTCCCTTATCTTGTTAGAAACTGATGCTGAAGGGAAATTTCTCCATCCCGTGCAATATGGGTCTTCAATGTTCATTTTGCTCTCGCTATTGTGTGATCTCTTACCCTGTCAACTCTCTTTCCTATCATCGCTCTGATATAGTACAACTTTTGTAATCTTGTAACGTGGCGCGGAGTGGTATCTGTGGGCAAAGCACTCGTGCTCTTTACCCTGGCATGCTGCAGGAAAATGGGGGTCCTGGCTGGGTGTGTGAATTTTAGCTGCACTCTTGTAGACCATTTGATGCCGGTGGCTTCAGTTGGCCAGCATCGGTTGTTGTAAAGTTCAATGAGGGAGACCACCACTCAAAACTAAACTGTCTTTTACTGAACAATAAACGTAGGGAAGAGTATGTAAAGTGGATAGCGGGTGCAAATCTTCATGGACGTTTCACATGGACAACACAGCACAGTCCTTTCGGGAGCTCACCATGTCCCCAATAATGGAAATACAGTCCAGTAAGCAAGAGACCTATTTTTCAACGCTTGGTTCTGCATCCTTTTCCCCTTAGGGGAACCACATCTGCCACTATGGCCGTTACTGAGCTTCTCTGCTCGACGACGTCTTGGTACTACCACACAGGGCACTCTCTTCAGCTCACGTT
This sequence comes from Oophaga pumilio, assembly GCA_009801035.1. Taxonomy (NCBI): domain Eukaryota; kingdom Metazoa; phylum Chordata; class Amphibia; order Anura; family Dendrobatidae; genus Oophaga; species Oophaga pumilio. Next base: position 19,401 of record VIAB01009419.1, on the reverse strand, counting down.
CCCTGCTCTGAGTCATCATGCTACCTCTTTTGCAGGTTAGGCATTAGGGGCAGGCAGACTAGGCAGCTGCCTAGGGCCCCCACTTACCGAGGGGCACCCAGCCAGTGGTATTCTGTGGTACACCATACGACCACTATGGTGCCTGTGAGTCAGGGGGCCTGACCACCTCCGCAAGCCACATTCAACTGTATTGGCATCATAGATGCCGATACTTTTGAAAACAATAATCGAGGAGAGAGCGTCAGATTATGCTCCCTCCCCCATTATTCCTCTCTGCCTCTGACACAGCGGGTATGCGATGATGGTTCTCTTTAATTCTTTGTAGCATTTTCACATTGTCCAACTTTTTCACACTGAACAAATGTTTACAAAACAAATTTTAGAATACCAGCAATATCAGCCTATCAGCACGGTGGCTCGGTGGTTACCAGTGGTTGATGTCTGTAAAATGCTGTGGTATATGATAGCGTTATTATATAAGTGAGTAACATAAATGAATTAACTTAATCCCTCATTATGTATGTGGAATACAATTTAAGCCTTATTGGATTTATTGTGGATGATACTGTATGATCTGGAGCTCATTTAGTAATTATCACACCACAAAAACATTAGATTAATAGTTATTAATTCACAAGTAAATACCAGAGGTTAAAGCTTATTGCTGTATGTAATTACTGTCATTTACAACTGTTTTTTACATCACTACTGTCCATAGGAAGACAAACTACATATGAAATGGAAGTTGTGGATGAAATGGATGAATATACATAAAAAAAACATAAAGTGAAAGTGAAAATATATAGTTTTTCTTAAGTTTTCACTGTAATTGTGGGTTCTATAGATACAACAGCCCCCTGTGATGATGTCACTCATCGGCAAAGCTTCTCTGGGTCTGACACAGCCAGAGAGACACCCCCAGCAATCATGCGATCTCCGGGTCCCGTAGAAACAGCAACACTGCTGTTATCATAATCATGTTATCATGATTAATCAACAACAAGGTGACAGTTTTATTATCAGTTACTAAAAGGCTAATTGAAAAATTACATGACAATGAAGGTGGTGGTAATTCCTGTTGTCACTGTAGGGATAATTTTTTGTGCTTATTATTTTTTTTTAGAAACGCTGTAAAAGTATTGGTACACCTCCACGTTACGTCTACAGGAGTTTTTATGACATCCATTTCTTAATCCATTAGCATTAATATGGAGTTGGTCCAGTCCATGAAATTAAGTAAATTGCTCACCGTTGATGAAGTTATGGTTGCTTCAAATTCTCATCGCAGTTTCCATCATAGTATCCTAACGAAATAACAGTTGCCAAATCCAAGCTTGTAAATTTAGTACTATAGAAAAAAGCTACTCCGGCAACTCAATGTCCAAAAATTCCTTCTTAATTAAGATCGATTAAACATACGATGGTACAATGGACAATATACGTTTTTTAACACATTTTGAGCATACGCAGCTCTTAGTAATAAAATGTCATACGATGGTAGGAATTCCACATTTATTTATTTTATTCACTTATTTCATTCCACAGCGCTTGACTACAGTAATGCCAAGGTTTCCTTCCAACTGACCCCCTTCTATATCAACCCCACCCTTTTAGAACCTGCCCCGCACCCAATGAATACCCTTTCCCTCCAAATGAACACTCGTAACACCTTTTTCTTTGGATAAATTGGCCAAGTCGGCCTTTTATTAACAAACATTACAATAAATAACTTTTTGTAAGGAGGTTCTTGGAGCTCGAAAACCTGGCAGAAACCAATAAATAATAATTAACCATCCAGCATTACCCTCAGCCATGACCACAGTTACGGGGACACCTTTGTTGCCAGAAAACCTTTTTCATA
>VIAB01009417.1:0-15129 GCA_009801035.1 Oophaga pumilio | reverse complement strand
GACTGGCCCAGCCAAAGCCCTGACCTAAACTCAATTGAGCATCTTTGGAGAGACCAGAGAGAACCGTAGAGGATCTTCAAGGAAGAATGGCAAAGGATCCCCAAATCCAGGTGTGAAAAACTTGTTGCATCATTCCCAAGAAGTCTCATGGCTGTACAAGCTCAAAAGGGTGTTTTTACTCAATACTGAGCAAAGGGTCTGAATACTTATGACCATGTGATATTTCAGTTTTTCTTTTTTTATAAATTTGCAAAAATTTCTACATTTCTGTTTTTTTTCAGTCAAGATGGGGTGCAGAGTGTACATTAATGAGAAAATAATGAACTTTTTTTGAATTTACCAAATGGCTGCAATGAAACAAAGAGTGAAAAATTTAAAGGGGTCTGAATACTTTCCGTACCCACTGCACAACATCTCTGGAGTGCCCATAGGTACAAGTTGTTCAGAGACACGGCAAAGATATGGGAGGCTGAAACCAACAACCACTGATCAAGATACAAAAATTTAAATGACATTACCTAGAACTGGATGTCCCTCAAAAATTGATGAAAAGATGAGAAGAAAATTGGTGTAGGAGGCTGTCAAAAGGCCTACAGCACATGAAAGGAGCTGCAGGAATTTGTGGCAAGTATTGCGTATGACAACAATGCCTGGCATATGGGGTAGGGTGGCAACACAGAAGCCTTTTCTTACGAAGAAAAACATCCAAGCCCAGCTTTGTTTTGCCAAAACATAAAAAAGCAAGTATTTACCGTATCTACTCGAGTATAAGCCAAGATTTTCAGCCCATTTTTTAGGCTGAAAGTGCCCCTCTCGGCTTATACTCGAGTCATTGTCCCAGGGGGTAGGCGGGGGGAGGGGAAGCGCAGGAGCCGGCGACTGTCAGATCATACTCACCCCCTCCTGGCATGGTCTCTGCACTTCCTTGCTTCTCAGAGGGTCTTCAGCAGCTCTTCCTGTGTTTAGTGGTCATGTGGTACCGCTCATTAAAGTAATGAATATGCATGCATCTCCTCTTCCATAGGCGTGGAGCTCATATTCATTACTTTAATGAGCAGTACCACGTGACCACTGAACACTGGAAGGAGCTGCCGGCGCCGGAGAACATTGGAGAAGCAAGAAGTGCAGAGACCGCGCCAGGAGGGGGTGAGCCATGCGATATTCACCTGTCCCTATTCCACCGCCGCGCCCTGCTCTGTGTTCCGCGTCCTCTGGCTGTGACGTTCAGGTCAGAGGTCGCAATGACGTGGTTAGTGCACGCCCTCTGCCTGAACAGTCACTGCAGAGACCCGGTAGACAGAGCGGTGCGCGGCGGTGGAACAGGGACAGGTGAATATCGCAGGTGTCGGGGCCCTGAGCCAGCGGCGACACAGGCCCCTGGCCTCCATAGCTTATACTCAAGTATATATGGTAATTAACTCTAAACTAAAACATAGAGAGATGCAGGGAGGATCTTCCCTCAATTTCCTGAAAAAGAGAATGTACATCGAGAGGAAGACTAGGCCCACCACCCTCTCATGCCCCTGTGCAGCTGCACATATGCTATGACTTTTCTTGATTTAAACCATGTGTTTGAACCACTATTTTTTCAAGATAAGGCCAGCTCTTTCCTCACCCACCCCGAAACGTACTGTGGGCATTGGAGGAGGGTAATTTAACATCAGATAATCATACATTGATGCTTCCCACTCTTTTTCATGTTAGTTCGTAAATACTTGCCATTCAATGGCTTTCAATCTATATTTAATTTGTTTTGTATTTCTTGTGTTAAACACTATATAAGAAACTTAATAAATTCAATTTCAATATGGCTAATTTCTGGTCATGAAAATGACCGTCAAAATTACAGAGAAACTATTTCCCTTTAGTTTCAACTAAAGTGACAATGCGAAGGTTCACACACAAATGCAAATCAAGTAATATACACTGCTCAAAAAAATAACGGGAACACTCAAATAACACATCCTAGATCTGAATGAATGAAATATTCTCATTGAATACTTTGTTCTGTACAAAGTTGAATGTGCTGACAAAATCACACAAAAATCATCAATGGAAATCAAATTTATTAACCAATTGAGGCCTGGATTTGGAGTCACCCACAAAATTAAAGTGGAATGTAATGTCCTTAAAACAAGTCAAAATGATGCTCAGTAGTGTGTGTGGCCTCCGCGTGCCTGTATGACCTCCTTACTGTACAATGCCTGGGCATGCTCCTGATGAGGTGACGGATGGTCTCCTGAGGGATCTCCTCCCAGACTTGGACTAAAGCATCCGCCAACTCCTGGACATTCTGTGGTGCAACATGACGTTAGTGGATGGTGCGAGACATGATGTCCCAGATGTGCTCAATCGGATTCAAGTCTGGGGAACTGGCGGGCCAGTCCATAGCTTCAATGCCTTCATCTTGCAGGAACTGCTGACACACTCCAGCCACATGAGGTCTGGCATTGTCCTGCATTAGGAGGACCCCAGGGCCAACCGCACCAGCATATGGTCTCACAAGGGGTCTGTGGATCTTATCTCGGTACCTAATGGCAGTCAGGCTACCTCTGGCGAGCACATGGAGGGCTGTGCGGTCCTTCAAAGATATGCCACCCCACAACATTACTGACCCACTGCCAAACCAGTCATGCTGAAGGATGTTGCAGGCAGCAAATCACTCTCCACGGCGTCTGTAGACTCTGTCATGTCTGTCACTCTGTCACATGTGCTCAGTGTGAACCTGCTTTTATCTGTGAAAAGCACAGGGCGCCAGTGGCGAATTTGCCAATCCTGGTGTTCTGTAGCAAATGCCAAGTGTCCTGCACGGTGTTGGGCTGTGAGCATAACCTCCATCTGTGGACGTCGGGCACTCAGACCATCCTCATGGAGTCGGTTTATAACCATTTGTTCAGACACATGCACATTTGTGGCCTGCTGGAGGTCATTTTGCAGGGCTTTGGCAGTGCTCCTCCTTGCACAAAGGCGGAGGTAGCGGTCCTGCTGCTGGGTTGTTGCCCTCCTATGGCCCCTTCCACATCTCCTGGTGTACTGGCCTGTCTCCTGGTAGCGCCTTGAGCCTCTGGACACTACGCTGACAGACACAGCAAACCGTCTTGCCACAGCTCGCATTAATTCACTACCTGAGCCACTTGTGTGGGTTGTAGAGTCCGTCTCATGCTACCACGAGTGTGAAAGCACAACCAACATTCAAAAGTGATCAAAACATCAGCCAGAAATCATTGGTACTGAGATGTGGTCTGTGTTCCCCTCCTGCAGAACCACTCCTTTATTGAGTGTGTCTTGGTAATTGCCAATAATTTCCATCTGTTGTCTATTCCATTTGGACAACAGCATGTGAAATTAATTGTCAATCAGTGTTGCTTCCTAAGTGGACAGTTTGATTTCACAGAAGTTTGATTTACTTGGAGTTATATTCTGTTGTTTAAGTGCTTCCCTTATTTTTTTGAGCAGTGTAGTTTACTTATATTATTAAAAAATGTAAGTTATCAAAACATAACATCAGACAAGATATACGAAGATGAAAACATAAGGTCTCAAAATATATAATCGAGCTTTCATATGTATTAATGATTTAAGAAATAAAAATTCAAATAAGTGTTAAAAAATATATATACGGTAATCAAAAATATAATTGAAGGGCACATAAACATTCACAACATATAAAAACAAAGTCTAAAAATATGTAAAGCGTATATCAACGTTAAAAGAATCTAAGCCACTGTTTTATACACATGACCATGTACGAGTTCCTTATTGAGAACAGCGATTTCGGTCTAGGAGGCATAACTGAGTTAAAACTGCTGGGAGATCAATGTTATTGATAATTGGCTATATTATTTATGAGAGGGCTCTCCCTCTATTTTGTAATTACTCTTCTTTCCTTGTACAACAGCAAAAGACCGGAACTGAACGTGTTTTAATACACTATCTTTGAGCTTTTCATGTAGAATTAATAATAAAAGTCTAGTTTTTATTAGTATAGAACATAAATGTAGTGATAAGCGAGTATGCTCGTTGCTCGGGTCTTCCCGAGCACGCTCGGGTGATCTTCGAGTATTTTGGCGTCCTCGGAGATTTAGTTTATGTTGACACAGCTGCATGATTTGTGGCTGCTGGACAGACTGATTAAATGTGAGGAATGCTTGTTTGTTAAGGAATCTCCACATGTATTCAGGCTATCAAGCAGCCGCAAATCATGCAGCTGCAGCAACAGAAACTAAATCTTCGAGCACACCAAAATACTCGGAGATCACCCGAGCATGCTCGGGAAAGCCCAAGCAACGAGCATACTCGCTCATCACTACATAATTGATAATATAATATAAAGTGGTAAATTGATTATTTATTGACTTTGGGCAATTTTTAAATACATTAGCATCCTATTAGACACTGTCAGCTTTCTAAACAGCAAATGCTGTGCAGTTAGTGTGTGCTGCGATCACAACTTCTTTTTGTCTTACCTCCTAAAATGACTGCCAATGTGCCATTTTTCTGTAATCGATAACCCCTTCCAGTAAATGGACATAACGGTATGTCCAGATTGCAGGTGATTTCCCCCAATCAGGCATACAGTTACATTTGATGAATGTAAGGCACAAGAGTTATGCCTATGCCATCCACAATCTGACTCAGCTGTTACACATAGCCAGGCACCTGCTGCAAGTGTCTAGATCAGACATTGCGTCTAGCTCAGCACTTTAACTTCTCATATGCTGCTGTGATGAGTGAGCAGCATGTGATGGATGACAAAGGGAGATCACTCCCTTTGTCAGCCCATTGGCATCCCCGCAGTGCGATCGCAGAGTGCCAATGATTTCTATGGCTTCCCTATCTGCCATATCCCTCAGTCAACCAGTTCTTCCCGGAGTGAGGTCTGACTGGCTAGCTATCAGTCAAAGACTGACTTTTGAGATAATGCACTATAGTACATATGTAAGAAAATAGTGGACCTCTGAAGCTTAAATAAGTAAACATCGCCACCTAGCAGCCAGGGTTTGTAAGAACAGGAACAAAAACAGAGCAAGCAGGAACTACAGAGCAAATTGTGAGTTGCCTACAGATGGATGACTCTGGATGATGATATTGAAGCTTTCCTGACTGTCTTTGAGAGGGCAGCAGACAGAGATAAACTGCGCCCAGAGCAAATGGGTAAAGGCCCTATACCTTACTGGGGAACCGCAGAAAGCATACTGTGACCTTGCCCTGCAGGATGCCAATAAATACGGCAAGTTGAAAGCGAAGATTATGGCATGTTTGGGTGTAACCCTGGCAGTTAGGGTGCAATGGGGGTACCTCTGGCACTGCAAAAGGGACAAGCCTCCACATTCCTAGATGTTCGACTTATTACATCTGGTGCAAAAATGGTTACAGACTGGTATCTGCACTTCGGGACAGATGTTTGAAAGAGCGGTAGTGGACCAGATGCACTCACTACCTAAGTCCGTGCAAAGCTGGGTTGCAGGTAACCTCATGAGCCTTGTGGAAAGATATTTAGCTGTGAATAACTCCCTTAGCAACCAAGGGAGCCGGAGATCACCTTTCTGGGATACACAAGAGAGGGGTTCAAATCCACATCTAAGGGACACACAAAGACCCATGATGGGCTTTATCCGGTTTTAAGGGGTACATCTCAAACCTTTGTCTATTGGAGGTATCAGGCCTGGGTCATATAAGGTCCGATGGACTGCTCTGTAGGCCGCCGCTTCTCAACTTTTGCATATTCTGTGTGGAGTACTCAGAGGTGAAGCTAGGGTTTTGGTTCATAGGGGGAGAAACTTCTGAGTGGGCCCCTATCCACGTAGCCTTGATTACAACTGCATAACGCACCCTAATACTGGATGTAGGAGAACCTCAGCAGATGACTGCGCTGTTATTGAAAATAATCTCTATACGAAAACCAACATTGATATTACCGCCATATGGTCAGTGGTAGATAACAGTACCACAGAACGTATAAGTGATTACAGCACATGGTGACTTACAGACAGGGTCAGACTGGCCCACCGGAGAACCGGAGGATTCTCCGGTGGGCCCTGGCATCTGGGGGGCCCTGGCACCTGTTGGCATACAGGGGCCAGTTGCCTAGTGCCCCCGCTGCTCCAGGGGCCCCCAGCCGGTGGAGTGTCGCTAATAGCAGCATATGGGGCACAATCTATGGAGCATCTTGTGGGGCATAATACATGGGGCAGCATATGGGGCATAATCTCATTTTCCACCCTAGGCTTATACTCAAGTCGATAAGTTTTCCCAGTTTTTTGTGGCAAAATTAGGGGGGTCGGCTTATACTCGAGTATATATGGTATCTATCTATTATCTATCTATATCTATCTATATATGTAGCATTATACCTTATGAGGGGGGGCAGCATTATCCTCTATGAGGGGGGCAGCATTATCCCCAATGGGGGCCAGCATTATCCCGTATAAGGCGGCTGCTTTATAATCTATGAGGGAGGCTACCCCAACTCCTGCTACATAATTAAGACATGTACTACCTTATATTATACCCTGATATTAGTGTGTTTAACTGCACAATTGGTGGTCTTGTATTTATTTCTATGTAGCTACATAGTGGGCCCCAAGAATGATTTTCTCTGGTGGCCCAAGGTGTTCCAGTCCGACGCTGCTTACAGAGGACGTTCTTTCTGATGGAATAGTTTACTTTTCCCGTATTTTTCATCTGGCCCAGACCGACATGACAACTTTTTCAGCCAGGACTCGGCTGCAGAGATTACAACAAAGACACATTTCACTTCTCACATTCCAGCCCCATCACCATCTATTGCCAACCTGCACAAACTCCTTATCTTGCTAATACCCCAATGCTTAGCCACTGCTGCCATATGCTTATGTGTCCCTATTGCTGAACGTACTGTGTGGTTCTGTATGCCCTCTAAATTCTAAAGCAACCCTCTAGAATATAGTAATGCCGGGTGCAAGCCCTAGAGAACAGTTCCCACATTTTGCCCACTAGAAACCTAGAAAGTAATAATGCCTGTGTGCCCCATTGACAGTCACAGTAACCCAAGTTCCCCTATAACAGTGATGGGCAACCTTTTGAGCTTGGTGTGTCAAAATTCGCCAACAAAAGAGCAGAACTTGGGTGGCGTGTCACTTCGAGAAAAAAACATAATTTTGCGATATTTATAGTTTAAATAACAAAAATGTATAATTGTAATATATAACTGTATTTAATAAACAAAAAAACTAATTGTTTAACTTACCTGCTTAGTGACTTCTTTGTTCATCCGTCAGTCGGTTTCTTTTGTTGGTCTTGAATTTTTTAACTTGTGTTAAACGTCCTTTACTTAACCTTGGTTTTTATTTTTTGGGTTCTCCATCAGGGGGGCAGTGACAGAAGATAGAATTATAAATAGCCTGTTAGCCCTGCAGGCAATTAGGGGTTAACTAGCCTAACTGACCACAAGATGGCACATGTAACTGTCTTTTAGGAAAGGGCAGGGTTAATAACAAGAAATAGGGGTTGATAAGGAAGCACAACAGTAAAATTGGTGAAATGGAGTCTGCACTATGCTTCAAGATGGGGTTCCTTATGTAAATTAAGATGGCTGCTGCTATTGCTAATGGCGAGAAACAGCACCCATAGCACAGGCACTTGCCTCTCTCAGCGTCCTCATCACTTATCTCAGTAATGATGGTCAATTAGAAATCCACGACACCCCAGAACAGCAGATTGGATGATTGTTGCTGTGGTTATGTGGTTGCTGATAATTGCTATCACAGGGCCCTTAGAGATGCATCCCCCCGCGGCCTTCCGCTGCTCCCTGCTCCACCGGCTGAAAGTGAGGTCAAAATCCTCTAACGGCCTAACGTCAAAATCCTCTAACGGCCTAACGGAAGTCCCAGAACTAGATGCTCTGTGCCAGAGTTCTGTTGTTTTGGCCTACAGACCTCCGGCACAGAGTATCTACACTACATTACAGCAAATGTTTTATCCTCGGCTAGAGATGGGCGGACCCCAGAATATTCGGATCCGGCCGAACAGTTAAAAAAGTTCAGGTTCGGGTACCATTACAGTACCCAGACCCTAACCTGGACCCAGCTACGGACTGGGACTGAAATTCAACCCTGGCATTTGAAATCACACAGGCTCATGCTGTCCCTGTCCCCAAGCACCAGGTGGAATATATTTCTAATTTAATTACCCTGGATGGAGGAAATCAAGATTTACTACAAGACCAATATTTCTAATGATACCCGTGGCCTGCTGGGGTAAGTGACAGAGTCAGCGACTTTTTGCTCTGTCACAACTCTTAACGTTATTGTGTGTCTTGAGAACACAGATTCTGTTAACATAGCAGACAAGGCAGCCCACGACCAGACAGGCCCTTCTGGCATTTGCCAGATGGCCAGTTCGGCCTTGTCCGGACCGCATTCACTTGAATGGGGGCCTGAACATCCAGCGCGGCAAACACCGCTTCGGATGGCGGTGAAATCATCCCCACTGGTCAGAGAACCACAGTTTCCACGCTGTCAAAAGACAGCATGAGAGCTCAGCTGTGATCGGAGGTATAAAGTTTACCTTCGGTCACTGGTGTCAGCTGATGGGACTACTGGTCCCATCATCCAACACCTGCTGCCGCTAATAGTGAGAGCAGGAGTGGTGGATGGGAGTATTCATCAGCCGCTCCTGCGCTGTAAATAAATAATTTAAAAAAAATGGCGTGGATTCCCCTGTATTTTTTATAACCAGCCAGGCAAAACTCACAGCTGGGGGCTGCAACTGTTACGGATCTGCAACTTAGGACTAGGGAAGAAGGGGGAGTGTTATGATATGGTAGCCGAGGAGGACGGTAACAAAAATAGCCAAGGCAGCCAGTCACCCAGAAAGGATGGGAACTAATGGATTGCAGACCCCTAAAGTAACCGCACAACTAGAAGCAGCCGTGGGACGTACCTACGATGACCTAGACGCCTCGACACAGCCGGAGAGTTAGCTAAGCCTAAAGATAGAAAGGGAAAGCTAACTGCCCCGGAGTAGTGCCCCAAAGGAATAGGGAGCCCCCACACATATATTGGTGGTGAGACAAGATGAAATACAAACGCAGGCAGAAAATAGAGTAAGCAAACGCTGGGGCCCAAAACTGTCTAGATAGGACAGGACAGAAAAGAAAACTTTCTGCAATCCAGCAAAACCTTAGAAAAAATTCCAACACTTCTGATTCCAAAAAATACTGAGACCACACGATCTCTCCCCACTATATCAGAACTCTGGTGTGAACAGGTAGCTACCCAGCAGCCACAGAAATAACAGGGACTGAACAAATGAACAGAGATAAATGAGAAACAGAGACCAGCGCAGGCCCCAGCAGGGGGACCCGGCTGACCTCACTCTGAAGGCAGAAAAAACAAAAGAAAACAAAACCACAGAAACAAGCAGAAAATAACTTATCTGAAGGTTGCAGGAGACAGCAGAAACAAAGCTGGCTTCCAAACTTAACCAGGAAGAGACAACTAATCACTGGCGAGGATCATGGGAAAGTTACTCCCTTAAATCTCCCCAGTCATCACTCCCAGACTGCCAATCGACCGCAGCTGAATCCTCAGCTGAAGGGCCTCTGTCCGTCAAGGCAGCTTCATTAATATCAAAAGCCACCAGAGGGAGCCCCAACTCAGAATTCAGAGCATTCACAACAGGGGAGAAGCTGACCCTGTACTAGGACTAGGCTGAAGCCCTACGATGGAGTGGGCCACCTATTCCTTGTGAATAGACCCACCGACGTTTCCTAGGCAAAACTCAAACAAAGACCTAAAGGTAGGGGGAAGGGTGTCCCTGGACGATCTAGGGATTGGGAACAAAAAGCAGGTAACCTCCTAGTAGGAAAATAGAGGAAGCTGCAAAAATGAAAAGAAATCCAAAAAAACAAAGCAGGCAGAACTAGAGATCCCAGAACTGCACAAAATCAAACACAGAAAGCTATCAAAGCAACAAGCCAGAACTCTAGCAGATTAACACTGTTGTCCAGCAAGGACTGAGAGGCGGATGCTGGGTAATAAAGGGTGATACAGTCACCTGACCTACGACAAACCCAGCAGCAGGGGAAAAAGACCAGCAGCCAGAAAACCACAACAAGATGGCGGATGGTCAAAACCAAATAGATTCTAACAGTACCTCCCCTTTTACGAGGATTCTCCGAATCCTCTTGGCCGAGCCTTATTCGGAAATCTCCTGTGAAAAGCCTTAATCAGCCTTGAGGCCAAGACGTCCTCAGCTTTCACCCAGGAATTATCCTCGGAACCTAAACCCTTCCAGGACACGAGATACTGCAACCTTCCTCTGTGCCACCTGGAATCTAAAATGCGTGAAATCTCAAACTCGCTGTCCTCATCAACTGGAGGAACAGTCGGCATCGCCTCCTTATCAAGCGTGTCAACTTTCTTCAGTAAACGTACATGAAAAACTGAATTAATTCTCCAGGACGAAGGGATGTCTAACCTCACCGCTGCCGAGTTGACAACCTGAACCACTTTGAAGGGTCCTACAAACTTAGGCCCCAGTTTTTTAAAGGGATCTTCAAACGCAGATTCCTAGAGGACAACCAGACCATGTCCCCAACTGCAAACAACGCTTCTCTTCTTGTCAAAATATTTCTTTGACCTCCTATTCGCCTCTTTCAGATTATGGTGTACACTGGTCCAAACCCTTTCCAAATTTCCAGAAAAACTTTCCACCTCAGGCACACCCGCCCCAATCGTTGAAAATGTACTGAAAGATGGATGCCTTCCTGTACAGTAAAAAAAAGGAGAACACCCAGCTGAGGAAGACGTATGATTATTAAGCCGGCGTCACACAAAGGTGGAATACGGACGAGTGAGAGGCGTGAAAACCACGCATTACACACGGACCAATATTTCTCTATGGGGCAGCTCTGATCATGCGTATTTTTCTCGCCCGTATCTTATGGTGCGAGACAACCGCAGCATGCTGCGATTGTACGCGTATTACGCCCGTTGTACGCCAATGAAAGTCTATGGGTGCGAGAAAACAACGGATTACACACGGACCAGGTGTGTGACTTACGAGAAATACGCAAGACTTCTGCAGCTCACAGGAAATGGTGCAACACATGCAGGAGGAAGCTGACACATGCAAATTAGCTAAAAAAGAGCGCCAGACATCCCGGAAGAACGCCTCCAAGGAGTCGGCCATGATGCCTACGCTCATCAATGTGGACATGTTGAGAGTCTTGCTGCAGGAGAGGCCCCAAATTTGGCACCAAAGACATGCACATTAAGCAGACCGCGCAAGGAAATAGACGGCATGGAGGTGCATCTGTGGGCAGAGGTTTCCCCACTTTGGCGACAGCCCACGCAGCAACGAATCAGTAAGTTACTTCATTATTTTCCAACCTTATTAACGTTCAGAGCGTAGTTGTAGCGCAGATTTTTGCCAAAAATGGTTTTGTTTTGTTTTTTGCGGCAAAATGTTAGTATAGTGACATCATACTAGGCCCCCATGACTATATAACGTGTATGTATGTAGAAGAATTTTGCTTTCTGCAGCTAGCTAATTGATTACATTATATGTGTCATTGCAGTGGATGATGTTACGAGAAGATGGAGAAACATCCGCGACCAGTACCGGCGGGAACGGCAGCACAGGTCCAGGAGCGGGTCTGCGGCACCGAAAAAAAGAAAATATGTGTACTTTGACCGCCTTGGCTTTCTGGCTCCTATTCTGGATCTGACACCGTAAGTACATACATCACACCACATACCACATATGCAGTTTAGGCTTACCTCTCCAACATGTTCTAATCCCCTTTCATTTCCTAACAGATCTGAGGATCCTCCTGCACGGGCACCTACACCTCAACCCATTCCCCCACCGAAACAACCTTGGCAACAACAGGGTCAAATGGCTGGCTATAATCTGACTTCCCATTATGGCCACTTGTACTGATCCAGAGTTGGAGGCTGGTCCCAACCTGGATGTGCGCAACATGGTCATATTGGGGGGTATGATTCTCGTGGGTATCATCTTACACAGGAATATAATCTCCCTTATCTGTATGGCAATGTGCCCACACACCAACCTGACCGTGGGCAGATGTTAGCTCAGGGCCCACAAAATCCACCTCAACATGGTGATGGTCAAAGTGGTCATCCAAGCCAACCACACAGAGATGCTGGGAACCCGCCAACCCCACCACCCACATACCACCAGCTGTTTTTTGATTTAACTTATATTTTATCATGTCAAAAGTAGTTAGTAAATTTTTTCTATTTACTTTAACCTTCTGTTGTGTCAAAGCCATTTGCAGTAATCTAGATGCCTCTAAACAACATATGCTAGCAATATGCTCTTCAGTAGGAATAGTCTACATTTTTTATTTGCATAATCTGTATTTATTGAGAGAAAAGTTTGCTCTTTGTGAACATTTATTTTGACACCATGTTGTGTAACGCATATTTACATTCATCTGAATGCCTACAAAGACCATATGGTACTTAGCTGGTGGTATATGGGCTGGGGGAAAATATTATTATTTCGTTACATCTTATCATTTATCCCAATGTTTGTTATTTTTTCCCCATCCATTTTAAACATTGTTGGCTAATGCATCATTGCATTAGTCTAGTCTTAGAACCCAACCATATGGGGCAGATATGGTTCTCACTAATGATAGTGAAAGTTTGTTATTTAGTAATATTTTCTTTAACTCCATGTTGGCTATTGCATATTTTCAGTAGTCTAATATTGTGAACCAAACATATGGGTCACATATGATCAACACTACCCATATTGACTATTGTTTTTTGTCGTCACATACTATTATGTTTCAAATAATTTGTAATTTGGTCATGCCTTATTTTGGTACTTGTGTAAGAATGCACACTTACACTATTGTGCTGTAAATACATATACCATATGAAGCAAATATGGTAGTCACTACCTCAAGTGGCAGTTTGCACATATAAAGATTTTTTTGTTATTACAAGTTTGGAGTCTTTTTTCATACATTGTTTGTACTCAAGCACCAAAACATCTGTTATGACCATTAACACCAGACAGACACTATGACCACTTGGAAAGTGGCATTGGCCCTCAAATCCCCTGGCAATCCTATTCCAGTCTTCCATCTTTGGCTCTGGCATGACCAGTTTATGCAGTCTGTCCCAGAGTTGTGAGCAGTTGTGGCATAGGATATGCCAGTATTTAGGAACCTACAAGTATACAAATGTCGAGAGACCAATCAAGACACATGCACAAAGGTAGAACAAACACACTATACATAACCATTACATCATGTCATTTACAAACAATCCTAAGTAAAATTTAACACAAGTCAAAGGTTTGTGACATTTTTACATACACATAGTTCTGGTAGTTGTATGTGATATAAGGGATATATTATGAGGCTATTTCAGCTACAGACATAAGGGTAAAGGGACACTTGTGGGAAAACACATCATCAACAGACAGTATGTAGGTGAGGAACACATACTGAGAAGTCGCTCCTCTGCAGAGATAGCTTTGCGCATCCTGGTATCCTGGTAGGTGATCCCAGGGCGCACAATCTCAAACAAAACATCCAATGTGGGAATGGTCATATGACAAAACACCAAAAACTTGTCTGTATGAGTCTGCAGAGATGCATAAAGCCTGTGAAAATGGCATTTAGTAAGGCGTTGCGTCAAATGCGGATGCACCCACATTCGCCTCCTCCTCCGCGGATCTATGATCACTGGGTATGGCTGGCCAAAGCGGCGGGACAAAACCCAGTTGTACAACACTCGATCAGTTGGGGTGAAGTGAAGAGTGTCAGACATGTTGGCAAGCAAACAGCAGTACTCCAACACAAGCGCACCACAAAAATTTCAAGATTGGGGGTTACAACCAGATGCAGAGCCAAGAAAGAGCCTTGCTGATGATGATTTGAAAGACTTTCAGGCCTAAAAACCGTTAAATGTCCATTTTGCAAGGCGGCGAGAAAAATAAGCTGTACGGATGCCATACGGATGCTTACATGCGCAAAATACGCAGTTGCACCCTGACAACGGATGAAATACGGATTGTTGTGCCGGCAACATTTTGGCGCATTACGCTCGTACAATACGGTCCGTATTTTTCTACGGTGAATGTGACGCCTGCCTTAAGAGCAAACTCAGCTGGTGGTAGATATTCTGACCACATTTCCTGATTGTCTGCTACAAAACATCTCAAAAACTGCTTGACATCCTGGTTCTTCTTTTCGGTCTGTCCATTGGACTCCGGATGATAACTGTTGTGAATGTGCTAAAAATGGTTTCTGAGCAGAGGCTCCCTCTGGTGGTTACTGACATTTGGAAGCTTGCTGAGCCTTGCCTGCATCTTCTGCTATCAGATAAGATATTTTCTGCTTTTATTTTTGTGCTTGCTTTTTGTATTGTCCCTGCACTTCTGTGGAGGTCAGCCAGGTCCCCTCCGGGGGGCTTGTGCTCCTCTCAGTTTATCTGGAGCCACTGTTGTTTGTTCATTTGCTTTTTCCTGTTTTTTCAGTGGCTGCGGCTTAGTTTTGTTACACCAGAGAACTGATTTAGGTGGTAGAGGTCGTGTGATCTCAGGTGTTTTTGCAATCAGTAGAGTTGGTATTTTTTAGGGGGTTTTTTGGATTGCAGTGAGTATCCTTTCCTGTACTTTTCTGTCTAGACAGATTGGGCCCCAGCGTTTGCTCATTCTATTTTCTGTCTGTGTATAAACAGAAAAAACCCCAGGCGCACTAGAGTAAACCCAATATGCAGCTGCGAATAATATTGACAAATTAACCTCTATTTGCCAGGTGTACAAATGTAAAGATACTGATAAATATTCGCGCTAAATATGGGAACCAAAACAGAAAAATATTCACAAGATGGTGATTTATACTGAAGAGTAATATACACAGTAATGGATACGATGTTAATTCCCTGACGAAGGAATCAGAGAATTCCGAAACGCGTAGGAAGTGTGGTCCTGTGTGCACCTCGTAGCCTGTCACGTGACTTTAGACACGTGACAGTGATGTCACACAAGGTCCTGCAGCGATGCTGCTCCTTGTCGGCTCCTTACTATTATTATTATCTCTTTTGGTCACGACACTGTATTTGGAGAAAAACTCATTTATTTGCGGGGGTTTCCGCC
>VIAB01009413.1:75008-89507 GCA_009801035.1 Oophaga pumilio | reverse complement strand
GGGTTAAGCCACATTCACACATTCAGTATTTGGTCAGTATTTTATAATCAACATTTGTAAGCCAAAATCAGGAGTGGTTGAAAATTGCAGAAGTAGAGATTTGTTTCTATTATACTTTTTCCTCCTACTTTTGGCTTACAAATACTGATATAAAACACTGACCAAATACTTTATGAGTGAACGTAGTCCATAACTGAGCACTTCTTTCTAAGGCTACATTCACACGTTCAGTATTTGATCAGTATTTCACATCAGTATCTGTAAGCCAAAATCAGGAGTGGAACAATCAGAGGAAAAGTAGAATAGAAACACGTCACCACTTTCGTATTTATCACCCACTTCTGGTTTGGCTTAAAAGTACTGATGTGAAATACTGACCAAATATTGAACATGTGAACATAGCCTACCACTCTCACCATCCTTGGATTATTAACTGCCCCTAACTACGAAAGACACTATTTGTAGTCAGAATCCATCAGCTAACCACAGACTCCTGTTCACCATTTTGCAAATATCTGCACATCTGAATAATAAAACAATATTAATGATTAAATTGACAATAAAAGATAATTTTGGTTGAGTCCCAAGCATCATTACCCCTTTCCCCACACTCTCAATTTCGTTGCTATTTTTCATACAATTAAGGGGTAGGAAAATAACACATTTTGTATTATACCCTTCACTGGTCACTAGCATCTATGATAACAGGACACGGCGTGATATTTTTATGAATAGCATGAAAGGACGATCTGGCGGTAAGGGAAAATAAAGATAAAGAATTACTAAGGAAATACTGTTGAATAGCATTTTAAGCCACCTTTATTTTCTCCCAGTTAGTCGTGTTGGTGGTTGGATTGTTTCCATAAGTGATCCAATATACAATTGATTAATCACTTTCAAGCCTGTATTTATCTAATTTACCTGGCCAGGTTTCTTCATGGAGGACAACTTGTTGCTTAGATTCCCAGAAGGGGGACGCTTTGTGATCCTCTTACTGTCAAATAACCCTTCTTTCAGATTTCCCAAAGCAGAGAATTATTTTAAGCCCATTTTTATTTTGCATCTTTGCTGTATGTACTGTATTTTGTTGCATTTAAAGGATTAAACAATTACAAAGAGTGTCAGCTAATTCAGGAGAGAAAAACGACATTTAGAG
This sequence comes from Oophaga pumilio, assembly GCA_009801035.1. Classification (NCBI taxonomy): domain Eukaryota; kingdom Metazoa; phylum Chordata; class Amphibia; order Anura; family Dendrobatidae; genus Oophaga; species Oophaga pumilio. Next base: position 88,351 of record VIAB01009413.1, on the reverse strand, counting down.
AACTACTGTACAATTGACAGGCTTTTTATTGTGTGCACTTGTTCTAGCCATGAATAATTAATCATTATTTTAATTACTCTGCTGCCAGTTAGCTTTATTGGTGCACATTTTTCTCGTGTGCAGGACAAGATCATGACTAAATGTTGGCACTCAAACAGTCCTAGCCTAAGAGCAATAATAATAATCCAGGCTTCATAGAGATTAGCGAATAATTTGTATTTCAAATGCAGCTTTTTTTAAAATGACTTGCAAAAAATAGCAATTACTGCAAATTCTCCAATTACCCAGAAAAATGTGTATAACACTCCAAGGTCTCCTATTTCGTCTTTCAAGCTCTTTAGTGCTAACACAGCTTTGCTATTTTCAATGTTACATTAACATATAGCACTGTGGGTAAACGGTTGGAAATCAGTGGTAGCCCATCAGCTTACTTCATAACATATTGCACTATTGGACTTTTTATGCTTTTTAAAATGTAAAAAAATTGTTGTTTGGCAAGTGAAGAAGTAATGGCTTTTTACTTCTTAAATAGCCATCAAAATTATAATTTTTTATCTGGAACAGTTTCATTTTTATTTAAACTGTGGAGGCAAGGGTTCCCAGAAGCAGTATAGTAAAGATATAGAACACAATGTACAAGCAAGAGATGTGTGGCTGTCAATAGTGGCAACAACAGCAAACAAGCAGTAAAAAATATGAAGGGACAAGCAAGGAGATGTCTGGCGGTGAATTTCCAGCACTGGCAGTCCCTGAAGTAGCTACAATGCAGTAGAAATAAAGAACATTGGAGAGGCTGGAGATGTGTGACTTCCTTTCGAAAGTGGCAGTGCCAGCAACAGCACAGTAAACAATAAGATACAGTACACAGGTTGGGGATGTGCATTTGTGTACAAACAGCAATGGCAGCCACAACAGCATGATAGATAGATAATATAGAAAATGATGAACAGACAGGAGATGCTTGGCTGCATGTAGGTACTAGCACTAGTGGCAGCAGAAAATTATTGAACATAATCAACAGACAGGCAGATACATTAGCCAGTCTAATTGTTGGCATCAGCTATAGGTGAATGAAATTTGGCACTGACATGTGACAAATTCATTTTGACAAATGTAAGGTTTACCACACTTGCCAGAATACAATCTACTTGGGTGTAAGAAAGCTACATGCCAAACTGTATACACTTTCTGACAGTACACTGAAGGCTGAACAACAAAGTTTTGAACAGGAGAAACAAGACCTGTTCTTGCCACTGGTCAAGTCTACTGACCCAGAAGCCCATTGGGACAGAGCTTAGGGTATCTGACAGAGAAAGAACATAGTCCCCAGGTAAAATTGAACCTGATTGTTCAGGCTTTGTGTCTCTATTTCTTCAAGTGTGTAAAACTTTAAATATATTGTAATTGCTGTGGCTTTGGCTACTTATAGTAATGGTAACATAGTCATAGTCAAAGGAGTGTTGCTCTGCGGTGAGTGGAGATGGGTTCTTTCTTCAGATATGCAGTAATAAGACATTTTCTTTGCAAAAGCGTAGCTGAGCATGGAAAGCAGGTTATTCTGGTAATATATCAATTTTGACTCCCTTTCAGAATCAAAAAAATCTCCAGTGGGTCTAAAAACATTACTATCTAATAGTCATCCCTCTGCTTGATGCTTACAATATGCCTGTCAACCCACAAGCAATCAAGAATGCTGCTTGCCACGCTTAGCCTGACCTGAGGTCCTGTTAGTTCAATTTCTGCATATTTCATCCCAATCATCCTCCTCCAGTTTCCAGACTTCCCTGGCAGTCTGTCCATGATGTGGGCAGAGCTATCACGCACTTGGATGGTGCAAATGCTCTTTGTGGTTTCTTGTGTGTGAAAGTAGTGAGTGGTGTGGAAACAAGGGATTCCGCGCTTCACACTTGTTTCGCGGCCCAGTAGACATAGGATGCTGTGTCTACCGATTGCAAGGCAACGCAGAACGCTGCCTTGTTTGGTGTAAGCCAATGGTAGGAATGTGTGCATCTTGCAATTCAGGTGAGCAGGGAGTGGTTCACTATACATAGCTGGGAGGAATGCATTACCTGATTTTTATCTTTAGCATTGGGCTGGCTATTTAAAGCCTGCTCCTTTACAATTCAGTTCTGTTTATTATGTTCTCTTGCGTGGGGTGAGTGTTCTTGATGCTGAACTTCAGGTTGCTTCTCAGCAGTTGATTACTGTTTTTTCTGGTTCTTTTTCCTTAGCTTTTGTTTTTGGGTTTCCTTTTGTTTTTTCGTTTTGGTTTAATGCTGATAGCTTAGGATTTACTCTGGTATCCTGACTCTAACATGGTCCACGTCACCGGACGCTAGCTATCCTGCAACAGCAGTCTAGGAAGGGCTCTTTGGACTTGCCTAGCATTGCTGGCTTGCGCAAAGTGTGTCTGTCTTCACATTTGCTGGTCCATTCTACCAAGTAGATTAACTGTAGTCTCAGGGTATTGACTCTTCTAAGCATTCTGCTCAAACTGTTGGGGTGAAGTTGTGGGACTATTTTCAGAGATTACGTCCTCCACCCAACTCTGAAAATGCTGAAAGGGTCTTCAGTGGAGATGGGTAGTCAAGCTGGGCTATCAGACAGTTGCCTCTGTAGCTGTGGTATCCTCCTTCCCACTGTTAGTTTTTATAGGGCCATCAGAGGCAGTGCAGTGGCTAGAGGGAGAAGGAGGGCAACTGTTCTCAGCTGGCATTTTTGCTGTGTTTTTGCACTTTCTCATTGCTTTAAATGGTGAAAAAGACATTTCCTGGTAAATGTAATTTTAACATTTTACTTTCTTATCTGGACATGTGGTGTGTGTGACATGGTGAGACACATCCTCTTTAATTTATGAAGGAGGGGCTGTGATATACCACCAAGCCCATGCAGACAGTGCAAGAACTGGCAAAAATTAGAAGGAGGAGGGACTCCGATACACCCCGTATTAGACATAAAGGAAAACCTCATACATATTCTGTTAAAATTTGTAGGTACTGTGACTCCTACACTCACAAGGCCAATGCACAATGTGCAAGGGCTAGCAAAACTTAGAAGGGGGCTCTCCATAAACCCTGCAAGACATGCAGGGGAGGGCCTCAGATACATATACACATAGAGGACGGACTTTGATTCAATTCTGATACAAAAAGATTCTGACTCCAAAACTTGCAAAGGCTATGCAGTCACTGAGAGGCCTAGCTAAACTAACAAGGAGACATTACAGCCAACAAGTTACATAGAATAGGGACTCTGAATACATTTTTTGACAATTTTAAAAAGATTGTCAATTGAATAATACATTTTTTTGGCAATGTTGAATAGATTGTCAATTGTATTGGGTGAAGAATACATTTTTTGATGATTTTAAAAAGATGTTCAATTGGACTGAATGAAGAATACATTTTTGTGACGATTTGAAAAAGATTGTGAATTGGATAGCGTTTAAGAAATTTCTGTCTACACATGACCATAAAAAGAATCAGGCAATGAATGCATGGAAAGACGGCCTCATGCTGTGGACTGTCAGACATCGATGGCTACTCATCAGTTGTGATGTACGAAGGCTGAGCGGAATACCAATGGGCATGTGAAGCTGGTATTCAACTACTATACTGCCCTCTGCTGCTCACAAAAACTTGTCAACATATGCAGTTTTGCATTTCAGCTCATGGGCAGGTTGAAACCAGATGGAGAGGTGGCAGCTGGAAGCGTAGCTGCAGCATCGCCAGACCGAAGGCAGCTGTAGCTGTCTTGTGGAAATTGGCGCACATGAGACATTCTTTGACAAGTAGCTCAGGAAAATCAGGGTAGGTTTTTAAATAGCACTAAACCACTAAGTTGAGCGCTTGGGCTAGGCATGGTACGTGTGCAAGATTGCCAAGCTTCAGAGCCGCCACCAGGTTACGGCCATTAAAACACATGGCCATGCCTGATTGTAGGTTCAGCAGCAAGAGCCACAGATCTGTCTGGTCTGTTAGACCTTTCAATAACTCTGAAGCGGTGTGCTGTTTCTCACTTAAACATATATATTTAAGCAGAGCCTGTTGCCATTTCACTGAGGCAGTGCTTCCGAATTTTCACTGATATGGACGATAATTCTTAGATGAAGGAGGAGGATGAGGGGCTGAAAGAACAGGCTTTGGAGAAGGGAAACCCTGATGGAACTTGGGCTGCATATCTAGATTTCGGAAGCATGTGTGCAGTCCCAGGGTCTGACTCGGTCCCAGCCTCCAGCAAGTTCGTCTAGTGTGCCATCAGGAAACTGTAGCATCCCTAGCCACAAGCACTTGTCCATGAGTCGGTTAGGGTTGAACCTTCTAGTAACTGTGTTTGTCATATCACAAATTATGTTATGGGACACATGCTTGTGTAAGGTGAGGATGGATTTCCCAAAGAAATAGTGTCAGCTGGGGAGCAGGTACCGAGGGACAGCCGCCATGAGGTTGTAGAAAGCTTCAGTATCCACAAGCATAAATGGCAATAATTCCAGGGCAAGTAGTCTGGAAATGTGACTGTTAAGTGTATAAGCTGTGGGTGGCTGCGTATTTCCGCTTGCGTTCCAAGGCCAGTGGTAGGGATAGTTGAACATTGAGCTTGTACAATGAAGTGGACATGGTTGCTGATGGTGGTTGCATACGTGCAACGACAGGTGCAGGGGGGGAGGCATCAGCGTCTGTATCTTGAACAGGGGATTGGCAAGCATGTAGCACAGGAAAAGAGGCAGAGGTGTCACCTGCAAATACTGATTGGGGACCCTGGCGTTCGGCCCACTTAGGTACTTGAATGACATGTGCCTGAGCATGCTGGTGGTGGTCAGACTGGTTATGTTCAAAGCTCCTGCTGATCTTGGTATGGCACAGGTTGCAAATTAATGTTTTCTTATCTTCTGCACTTTCTGTGAAAAAGCACTAGACTGGGGAACACCTGATCCTTGGCCTAGGATCTGGCCACGTGGGGGTGCTCTGGGGAACAGGTGAACACCTTCTCCCTCTCTCAGCCCCACTGCCTCTTTTTGCCTGATGCAGTGCTGCAGATCCCTCCACCTCTGAGCTGCTGTGCTCGCTATGCATGCCTCATGGCAAGGGTGGGTGACTTCATCATCGATCAACTCGTCTTCCATTTCCTCACTGTGGTCCTACTCCTGAATTGTTCTTTTAAGATTACTTGTTGGCAACTGTGCTTCATTATTATCCACCTCTTGAGACTGTAATTGCCATTCACCACTGTTGGCTTCTTCTGACCGTGTGTAACGCTCGCACCCAGATTGGATGGTGCGAGCGAAGATTGTGTCCCCACTGTGCCACAGAGCAGACTAACCCTGGAGGGGCGTGACTAAGCAGCTACCTTGGTGTTTGCTGGAGCCTTTAGTGGTGAAGTCAGGCTTGTGTAGCAGGTAGCTGCCAGGTACCACTCCAGGGTGGCATCTGGCAGTAGCAGCTGATCCCACGGGGGAACAGGACACTAGAGACAGTTGCAGGTAAGTACAGAAGGAAGATGAGGTTTAGACTGGCAAGTACTGGTGGGCACAGATGATGTATTGGCAGGTAGGCAGGCAGTGCTGGCACTCTGGCAGGCAGGGGGGAGTGCTGGCACTCTGGCAGGGACAGCTGGCACTCTGGCAGGCAGGCACAGCTACAGAGCCACAGGATGTGGGACGGGAACAGAGCAAAACTGCATGATGCGGGACAGGAGCAGAGCAGAGCCGCAGAATGCAGGATGGGAGAAGAGCAGAGCCGCAGGACACGGGATGTGAGCAGAGGAGAGCCGCAAGATGCGGGACGGATGCAGAGCAAAGCCGCTGAGGCAAAGAGAGAGCAGAGCAGAGTCGTTGAGGCAAAGAGGGAGCAGACAAAAGGATAGACACAGCAGGGTAGCAGGGTAGGCAAGGCTTTGCAAGGATACAAACAGGTAAAGGCAAAGAACTTAGTTCAGACAAGGTCAGACTCAGGAACAAGTCCAGGACGAATGATTCAGGCCTGGGTACCCAGCCCCCAGGGTGACGGAAACAAGACACATAGTATACAGTTACGGTCCTGGGTATATAGCCCCCAGGGTGAAAGAAACAGGACAGGACCTGGCAACTCAGTAACAGAAAGCAGACAGAGAGTTTGTTGCTCTGGCATCTGCTAATTAGTGGAGATGCCTTAAGTACCCGCTACCTCTTGGCAATAGGCTGGGGACACATTAGGAATGTGCACACTGTCTCTATAAGACTTAAGAAGTGCAGGAAACTGCCACCCTAGAGCACACAGCAAGGAAATATGCACCCACCAAGCAGAGGACACATGGTTTACAGCATGAAACAGGCAGAGGGCAGAACTCCCAGCATGGCCCGAAGTGGTGAGTAAGTCGGTGTATCAGCCTGATGGGAGATGGGAAGCCATGCAGTGATGCCAGCAGGGATGTTACACCATGGCTGCTTAAATATTTTGGAATTAACACACACAATCTCCTCATGTCGCTCTTGAAACTTCCATGGTGACAGGCCATAATAAGACATAAATGGAAAGGTAAAGAGCTCCTTAGAGTGTCCAATTATGGGGTTTCGCTTAAATATTTTGGAATCAACACACACAATCTCCTCATGTTGCTCTTGAAATTTCCATGGTGACAGGCCATAATAAGACATAAATGGAAAGAGCTCCTTAGAGTGTCCAATTATGGGGTTTCTTATCTTCTGGAACTCGGTATGGTGGGAGGAAGAAAGATCAGAGTGAGGATTATGTGGACCAGACTCTTGGCTAGCAAGACTGGACTGTGTAGAAAACATGATGGTGCTGGGAAACAGACTGGAAGCATTATCTGCTATCCAACCCACAACCTGCTCACACTGCTCTGGTTTTCAGAGTGATGTGCTGTGTCCCCATAGAAAGTGGGACAGGAAGCTAGGACTCATAGATGAGCATGTCTGTTGTGCTCCCACAGCAGTAAGTAGAATGCAGTAAATGCGATCTACCCAATAAATAAATGGCCTGTAAAGGGAAATGGATATATGAAAATAAAAAAAAATGTAATATTACAGTGAACAACAAAGTGCACGTGCCCAAGTGAAAAGAAAGGTACAACAAGAGCAAAGCAAGAAAAATAAATAAATACATACACAGGAAAAAAGGAAATTAAAATAAAGTTAATAAAATATTTTTTTAAAACATGAAATGTGCTTTTCTTTTTTTAGACTTTATTTTTGGCTGTTAAGTGAGCATTTATACTGTACTAGCTTTGATAAGAAGGTGATCGGTTCCATATATACAGCTTATGGAAAGCAAAGCTATATCTCTTTTTGATAAATGTTTTTGGTGGAGTCAATGATAATTGAAAATGCAAACTACAATCCAATCCAACTCCCATTCTTTTTGAGGAAAGTAACTTATCTGTCAAGAAAATGCTTATAAAGCATGTGAATGACACTTTGTAAAATTGCAAACACTTTGTATGATTAATAAAAGTTGAAAGTTTAAATCACATATCCACTTACTGATCATCAGCCTGAACAAAATACACATTGTGTGTGCCAATACCAAGGAAAGCAGCTGCCTTCTTCATGGAGTAGTGACACTGTTGAAAACAAAATAATGACTGTACACACAGATGGAAAATTAACAGAAAGATTTACAGAAATATTGTATAAATTGATGAATTAGATAATCTAACATATATGGAAAAAATAAATATACATAATGAATAATGAAGGGAGATATATATTTTATTCATTACTAAAAGGATAACATGCAATGATTGCAACTATTTCCAAGAGTAAACACATTCAACAGTATATTAAAATGGATATTCATGGCCCATAGAATAATTTAACCTTATAAACAACTTAAAGGCTTCGTCACACATAACGAAATCGCTAGCGAGATCGTTGATACGTTACGGGTTTTGTGACGCAATAACGATTTCGCTAGCGCTCTCGTTACGTCTGACAGGTAGCAATGATCAGGCCCCTGCTGTGAGATCGCTGATCGTTACAAAGCTTCCTGGACCATTCCTGGGTCGTTGCGCTCCCGCTGGGCAGTGTGCATCGCTGTATTTGACACCTAACCAACGACCTCGTTAGCGATTCAGAACTGAAACATGTAGGCGTGCATAAATTGGACTTTTCTGCGCCCCTCGTCCCCGATTGGTGGTCGCTACAGCATTCTCATTTGCCGCCGTGCATAAAGAAAGCAACAGAATAGCGATTCCATCCTTTGCTTCTGACTTCGTGCTGGATTGCAGATCTTAGCAGAATTCTCCGGGTTGTGTGGAGTCACAGCCAAAGAACACTACAATCCACAAACCAGAACGCTTGTCAGGAACAAAGCCCAGATGAATGGATACAGAGTCACAGCCGAAGAACGCTGCTACGATCCGAAACAAAAACGCAAACAGGAACAAAGGGACGGAATTGCTACAGCGTGGTTTTATTTTAAACCTGCCGCCCAATCAGAATGCAGTAGCGTCCACCAATCGGAGATTATTGGTGACACAGTACAGCCCCTATCAAGGTGTGGATCGTTGAAATAGCTGCTGTGTGAAAGCATCCCAATGACCAACGAGATCGTTAGTTAGATTGCTGGGGCGGCCGAAATCGTTGGGAAGTTTTGCATGTTTGACAGCTCCCCAACGATCACGATACGGCTCTCCAGCGATCTCAAAATCGTGACGTAATAACGATCTCGCTAGCGATTATGTGTGACGGGGCCTTAAGAGGAGCCTATCAGTAGAGATTTTCATGATTGTACAGTGAGTAGCTTTGTAAGCATGTCCAAGTAGAGATTAAATGTATGACTGGGAGGGAGAAAAAAGTAATCATATGTCAACGGCAATATACCAATCTGCTTGAGTCATCTGGGTGGAACTGAAGCAGAGAACAACTCTGTGATTAGTGTCTTGCCTTTAATCACATTCACTGTTCCTCGATGACGTCCTGCTCAGCATATTCTCACTCGGAGCAGGAAACCAATCAGTGCACAGTGGATGCGATTACAGCAACAAACCTAAATACGGTCAGCACAGTTCATAGGTTCTGCTCTGCCCAGAAGACTAGAACACAGAAGTTCACAGTGGCGATACGAGTTCACTTTTACCTTCTAGTCAAACATCCAAATCCCACAATCATCACATCAACTGAAAAACTATGCTGACAGATTCCATTTTACATGGTATACAAATTTTCCTTGTGAGGAAAATAGATGTTGGAGATGTCATTTCGATAGTTGCTTCCGAAATTTGTGCACCTGGCTGCCCATTCATATTGTGTGGATAGCCCAAAGCACTAAGCCACTCACGTATCACTACTGCCCATCGAGTAGGTGATCGCTACGTCTGTATAACTTTTTTAATTAAACACAATCTTCTGTAAAAATAATACTTTTTTTGCCTTCAGTAGCTGTAGTGGTAAATAATAATAATATTGCCAATTCCTACAAACAAATTATTTTGCAAACCTTTTTTGGTGTGTCTATTTTATAAGAAAACTGTATGTGCGGATTGTGTACGCCAATGTACTTTATCAAAAGTACCTTAGTGTAAAAATTTGGAAAATATCGTAATCATAATTAAAAAGTAGTATTCATTATGACTGTAATTCATTTTTTCACCTTTTTGAATCATCAAAAGCAAGTTTTTAATGTGCTGCACACACCACAGGAACTTCATACTATAGGAAATAGAATGGCTGCATATTTCTTGTTTGTACAGCAGTAGTTACCAAAATGAAAGTCCCTATGTATGGAAGTCACCCAACTATTGGTGACAGCTCAGGCTTTGTACACTGCTTGTGTTCTGCATGCACATTACATACTCCTCAACAATGAATTTATAACATCAAGAAAATAAAGTTGTGAAATTATGGAAATCACAGTATCAATAGAGATGTCAATGGCATACAAATGATGAAAAAAATTGAATCAAATTTATTAAAACATCTCGATTTATTTGGTATTGAGTATAAGCATCAGAAATTCCACCACTTACCGCTTTGGCATGCTTTTAGTGAGGTTATTAATGATTGTCTGGGGAATTTTCTGAGACACAATGTATTTAGTCATGAAAATTATCAAATTCTACTGCTGTCAGCTTCATTTGCAATTGCCGACCAGTGGCATCCCAGATGTGCTCGATGGGAGGCAAATCCAGAAAGGCTGCAGGCCATACTAGCATATTTAGGCCACACAGATTGCCCCCAGTAGGAAGATCAACATGAGGCCTAGAATTGTTATATTGAAAAATGGCTCTTGCGACACTTAACAGAAATTACCATACCATTTGTTCAAAATCAATGTAATGCCAAGCGGTTAGTGTACCTGGAATAAAGACTAGAGGTATCCAGCTTTTGTACATTATGCCATTCTACACAATAATCCCGGTATGAATATTTCTCATGAGGGCCTCTTCACAGCGAAGCCAACATGGTCTCCAGGCCAATCTCCAGCAATCATTGTACTCATCACTGAAGAGGAAAGACCTCAACTGCAGTTTCAATAGCTCCATAATAGCCTCTGGTCTGGAAACCACATTCACAACTCCATGAAGAGGCCTTCATTAGGGAAATTAACAAATGTTCTACTCCTGATGTTATTGTGTGGGATGGCATACTGTACAGTAGTTTGACCTCTTTAATCTTTATTCCAGTTACACTATCAGCTGTACGTTACATTGATTTGGTGCTGGAATTAATAGAACAGCCATTTCTTCTTAGTGTCCCAGGAGACATTTTTCAACATGATGCCAGGCTGCATGTTACTTAGACTACTGAGAACTACCTAAACGTGCCACCATGGCCTGCAGCATCACTGAATGTCTCTACCATTGAGCACATATGGGATATAATTGGTCAGCAGTTGCGAAGGGAAGTGCTGGCAGAGGATCTTGATGATTTGCATGCCCAAGGGAATCGCGTGTAGCAGAACATTCCTCAGACAACCATTGATAACCTCATTTATAGCTTTCCAAGGTGTGTAAGTGTGTGTATTTTTGCAACCGGAGCTCATACTTGAGTTGATAATGAATAAGTTGAGATGTTTTGAAAATATTGTTTGCATGTTTTCAGTATTTTCATGCAATTAGCATGTCTATCGATCTGATGATTGCCATAATTCGACAACTCTTCCTTCTTGGCATTGCATTTTCAATGTTGAGGAGTATATAAGCTGTGGAAACTCCTTATCCTGAAATTAGATGAAGTGGTTACTATGGCCTCTGACCCATTATATTGTTTTTTCAACTGTTACTTATCTAAAGTGTACAGGTTAAAAAGAACAGTAAAATTAAGCACACAACTTCTCATAAAAAACTTCATTGACAAGACAAAATGGTCAAAATCTAAATGAAAACCTCTAAAATATTTTGTAGCACACAAACATATAAAATGTTTCACAAATATTAAAAAGCTGTGATACCTGTCAATGCTCATGTCAATAAGAAACCTCATTAAAAATGCAAACCAGTTCCAGACTTTGTGGTTTATTTTTGCCCGAGAGTCTGCAATCTGTTTTAGCTTAAAAAAATGGTTATAAAGAATGAATTTAGAGATGTCATTCAAAATATATATTTCTTCATACTCATTCATTTAAATATTTTTAAATGAGTCTAATTCCCAATGATCTGTGATTTGTGTTCCCTAAAGTCTATAGATTCTTGTATTCCCCAGATAAGCCAATGCGGTTTGTAATAAATTGGTCTCTCCAGATTTGTCATAGAACAGAATGAAAAAATGTTAATTACAAAGGGATTGTTTGCCGAGGTTTTGTTTTAATTCTCTCCCAAATGATTCTATAAAGCATTTTTCACAATCTAAAAATCAATCTCTTTAAATTCCACAGACCAGGCTGTTAGCTGCATGAAATATTTAATACCACTGCCATGCATCCACAAGCATTTTCTAAATCACCACTTAAATAATAAATCTGTCTCTTTCTTAACTTCTAAAGGTTTTTGTTCTTTATCTATGTCTGCCTTCAAATTATCCATTTTCATTGAAATGTTAATTATTTGAGAAATGGAAAAATTAATTTTATTTGCATAAAGTAAAATATTTCTACACTAAATTAAATAGATCTGTAAAACCAACACTATATTTTTAATGAAACTGAATGTATTCAATTGTGCATTCTGACAAAATGAATATCTGATATGTATCTTATAGGTTTGAGTTAGGCAGTTCAACCTTCTGGACCCCTATGTTTTGGGAAACCAATTTCTTTATGCCTGTAGATATTTCCCTGTGGAAGACATAATCGGGAGAAGAAATAGGACACAACTGATCAAGCAAGTTCATTACTTTTTTAAATTATATTCTATGTAAGTTACTTTAACATTTGTAGAATATTCTACTCTATGGATATGCCATAAATGTCTTTTGTTGTCTCAAAACTTTACAAAAGACTTTCCTGCCTGAACCATGCTATCTTAGATTCAGACTGCCTAAGCTAATATCTCACGGGAGAGCTAAAACACATGGATGTAGAGTACTTCAAGGTGGAGCAGAGATTTTCGCTTCTGAGACAAAGAGGAAGGGTCCTCAAGGTTTTGTTTTTTGTGATACACTGTAAATAAAACATGTATTAAAGCTGGAGGTATGCAAAGGCAAATAAAAATATAAATATGAGAACTGGCACTTATAATTGATTAAATTATATATTTTTCAAATGTCTTAAGTCCAAGATGGTAAATAGAGATTAAGGAATCAAATCACCGCAAATCGACTTGTGAACAAATTGAACAGTAAAACCCAATTTCCAAATCGACTGTGCTAAATTTCATGAAATTCGTAGATGCCAGTGAACTCAAGCCATCTGTGATTTTGCATGTAAAAAATGTCCAGTGACATTTTACACATTGTCAAAGATCGAATCAGCTAGAAAGGACTCACATGACCTCAGAGATCCCTGTGTTGGCTTCAACATAATACCTTTCAGCTGTCACATTACATGGAATATCACAGCTAGAGATAAGCGACTTTGCCTTTTTTAGGGTCGAGTCGGGTTTCGTGAAACCCGACTTTCTCAAAAGTCGAGTCGAACGAAGTCGGCCGACTAACGGAAAAGGTTGGGTCGGAGTCAAAAATTTGACTCCAATGCAAGTCAATGGGGAATAAAAGTCTGCAGGGAGTGGAGGACAGTAAACACACATACAGTGCCCATTTCAATGACAACTACATCAATTCTTATTACTGAAGCTTGGTAACCTTAATTTACTTTATAATAATAGTAACGCATTGAAAACTGGGGGTTATTTAGCTAAAGTTTTGGGGGAGCAGGGCTGACTCCAGATTTTCATGGGCCCCGGGCCAAAGAGTTCCAGTGGGCCCCTTTAACACAATTCATGATGATCCGATACGGCAGAGAAATATAGGT
>VIAB01009413.1:25223-41929 GCA_009801035.1 Oophaga pumilio | reverse complement strand
AACTGTACTTTAAAATGAGACATTTAGCAAACAATTGGTCTAAATCACCATTCAACAAAGATTGGTTACATAGGGAAGTGAGTCATAGACATTCATGAAAGTAGAAAGAAGAAAATGTGTGCCTTTGTGTTGTGTGATTGTGATGAAGAGAAGAATTCTTTGATTCCAAAGGACAGTTAGGATCAGCAATAAATATGTTCTTGATCATCTAAACTCAGAGCAGTCCCTGGAATGCAAGATAATCAAATAGGAAGAGACCCATTTTGGACATGAGATGAGAGCTAATTCACTAGAAAGGGAGATTCTCCTAGAATGGTCAGTCATAAATGGAAACCGGAGATGAAGTCCCACTGGCTGGATACAATCAAGAATGACATGGGAATAAACATAAAGAAATTGAAAGTAGGTGTTGAAAAAACATGGAGGGGTCAAACATGACTAAATGGAAAGAATTAGATTCACTACATACAAACTCAAAGAAAAATAAGAAAAAAAGCTGCACAGCAGTGAGAGTGCAAACCCAAATGATATGCAAAATGTTAAACATGGATTTATTGAGTATCAAAAATCATGCTGACAAACAAACAGATGGAAAGAATAAAAACCAATTAAAAGAAAATATGTAAATTACAGGACAGGGGAGGGGTATAATAATCCAAAATGATCCACAAAACACCAGGCATGCATAAATGTAATAAATGATGCCATAGATAATGATACACTTATATAGTCAGGTAAAATATACAACGGTTAAAAGTGAAATAAATAGATACATGAATTAACAGTTAATAGATAAAGAGATAATATATAATTACTGTATATAAATAAATCAGCAAGACACGTAAGTGCTACAATAATAATTGAAACAAATATATTAAAAAGCAATCAAGGCTAAATGAAATTTAGCCTGCAGGGGGAACATTGTTAAATATATGAATGCCGACAAATGAGACCAAGAGAACATGCAAATATGCAAGAAGATGCCTGGTAGAAGAGACTTTAACCATCGTACCTTATCTAGCTTTGTCAGGAGTATGAGGAAAACACCTAACAAAGCTTTATAAGGCCAGTTTCACGTCAGTGTCTCCGGTACGTGTGGTGACAGTTTTCTCACATATCGGAGACAGTGACACACGTAGACCCATTCAAATGATTGGGTCTACACATGTCAGCATGTTTTCACAGACCGTGTGTTAGTGTGCAAAACTCGCTGACATGTCGTTTTTTTCCAGCAGCACGGTCCCAAAACGTGCACATGGAGAACAGTGCACACTGTCCTCCATGTGCACGGACAGCCGCTGGGGAAGTAGCGCTACTGTAAGCTGCTGTTCCCCGGTGGCTGGTGCTGAAGCCGGCTGTCATTAGTCTCCCCTGCGCTGCCGGTAAGCAGCACGAGCAGGGGAAAATGGATGAAAGCCGCTTTCAGCACCTGCCACCGGGGAACAGCGCTTACTGTTGCACTACTTCCACTGCCGTCCATGTGGTACTGATGTTGCACACGGTTGCCACACGTGTGCCGCAAAAATCCCATTCATAAGACATGGACAGATATCTCTGGTACCAGTTTTTCCGGTACCGAAAATATCAGGACGTGTACAACCGGCCTTAGGTAGCGATTCACATTTGGTTTAGGCCTCTTCTACCAGGCATCTTCTTGCATACTTGCATGTTCCCTTGGTCTCTCATTTCCTGGCATTCATATCTCGATGCTCCCTCTATTTTGTTTTTCCTCGATTGCCTTTGTATATATTTGTTTCAATTATTATTATAGCACTTATATTTCTTGATGATTTATTTATATCTGTTAATTTATTGATCTATTTATTTACTTTTCAACTTTGCTTATTTTACCTGCATATATGAGTGCATCATTAGCTGGGATATCATTTATTACATTCTTATACGCCTGATGTTTTGGGGATGATTTTAGATTATTATATCCCTACCCAGGCTGTTATTTACATACTTTATTTTAATTGTTTTTATTCTTGTCATCTGTTTGTTTGTTAGAGTAATTTTTGATACTCAATAAAACCATGTTTAATCTTTTACACATCTTTTGGGCGTACACTCTCACTTGCTGTGTAGCCTTTTTCTTTGGTTTCTCACTGTTCTCAATTTTTCACAGCCTTTTGTGGCACCATTTTATTTCTTTATTATAATTTATTTGTTTATTATTACATTTGTGGTGCCCATTACGCTTTCTTTGTTTCTCTTTGCATTCAAACTTGAGGCGTATGAGGGGGGGCCAAATATTCCCCATGTATTGTGAATTTAAAGGAAATCTGTTTCCTCCGAAAATGGCAAATAGTGGAAATCTGCAGGTAAATAGCGTTTATTCCATGCCCTTCTGACTTAATGAAGCAGATGGCTCAGGTAGAAGATTAAAAAAGATAATATCCCTGTACCCACTCGCTTTCGCTCATTAAGGAGGTGCGGGGAGTGGCTACAGTTACTACTTACTATTCTGTGAGCATTCTGTAATCACTCCCCAGGATTTTGATTGACAGCCTGCTCTGCAGACTGTATTTTTGCATGTGTATGATCAGAGCAAGCTGTCAATCAAGGTGCAGGTAAGTGAATACAAAATGCAATGATCAAATTGCACTCACAGTACAGTGAGCAGAGACTATAGCATCTACCTGCACTGCCCAATCCTTGAAGGCAGGTGGCTGCAGGGAGAATATCACTTCAGTTTCTCCCTCTAACCACAGCTCAGTAAGTTAGCAAGACATGATATAAATGGTATTCAGAACAGATTACCAGTGGATCTTCAGGTAATAGTGTTTCTGGAAGTGACAGGTTCTCTTTAACAATGTTCTGGTCCCAGTAATTCACAATTTTTGGTCAATACCATCTTTTTTCTGTAACTATTGATATTTTGGCCGGGATATGTACTTGCTGCACCCGAGATAAGTATATTAATTAAAAAGTCCACAATATTTATCTCACTTTTACTACACATCAGTCGAAATATCAGTTTTTGACTTTCTTCTGAAAAGGCGTAATCATAAAACCAGGGTCCAAAAAATATTTAAAACATCTCAGGCAGGTGGGGTGCTGAAGAGTGCAAAGACGATGGCCATTTCACACTGTATTGCGTTTCTACGGGTCATGACAAAATAAAAATATACAACATAATTTGTTTTGCAAGATATAAAATCACGCATGTGATTTCTTATTGTACCAACAGACAGGGAGCAACCAAGCACATGCTGTGAACAAAAACACTGACTGCACTTAAAATTAACTATGGGCTTTCCAGCTTCCAACCAATTTGTGTTTTTATTTTTATTCTGCAAACGGTTCCTCACCAAAACATCTCTTAAACACCTAGATCTCCTACAAGAAATTATTGGACCCCTAGCCACAACGTCATTGAGATCACCATCATGTCATGTCCCGTAGAAGCGCAATACAGCGCGAAACGTTCATCGTCTTTGCACTCTTCAGCCCCCCACCTGCCTGAGAGGTTTTAAATATTTTTTGGACCAATAAAGTTTGGACTTTATTCTGGTGAGTGCCACCTCTTTTCATTTCATTTGGATGATGCATCTTATTCGGGTGTGCACCTGAAGGAAAAAAGGTTTTATGCCTGCGGTATTTTTATCCTGCTGATTGTATTGGCTCCATGTAACACTGGTGGTGCTCGGCATCTTCTATTTTCTGTTATTGCTGCATCTATATATAGTATATCAACTGCCAGGAATACAATTCTACATGTTTACATGTAGACCTGACCTATCCTTTGAGACAGAATCACAAAGAATTACAAGAAATACTGATAGTTGGAGTATTTCCAATATGACTGCTAAAACTGACTACTCTTACAGTTGAAAGAGAGGAACATAAGGATCTTATAATGTTATAATCGTAATCTCATGGAATGATAAACACAAACCAATACTGACTGACTTATACTGAGCAGCTAAATAAAATAAAAAGCATGGTTCTCAGTTACTTTACAGCTCTAAATGAGGATTCAAAGTTTAAATCAATTTTGATCAATGGGTGTAGAATTTTGTCTAAAAATGCCACTACTATTAGCAACAAATTATCACCTAGTCAATATATTCCTTAAAAGAAACAGACTTGGTTGTATAACAAAGGTCTTTCTTAAATGTGTACTGATAACAATCCCTGTGAAATATAACAATATAATAAAAATTACAAGGAATTGTTAATTCCAAGTTTGATTATGCCTTTCCACAGTGCCTTGAAATGTATTCATACCCTGTTTATTTTTCCACATTTTTTCACATTACACTCACAAACTTAAACATATTTTATTGGGATTTTAAGTGATATACCAACACAAAGTAGTAACTACTTGTGATTTGTATTTGTGAAGTGTAAATTAAATGATACACAGTTTTCAAGTTATTTAAAAAATATAAATCTGAAATTGTAATCTTATAGCCGTAAATACAATTATGAGAGACCATTTGGCGCCAGAAGTCACATAATTAGTAGCTTGTGTCCACCTGTGTGTAATTTGTTCACAGTATAACTACAGCTGTTCTGAGAAGGCCTCAGAGGTTTGAGAACATTAGGGATCAAACAGCATCAAGAAAACTAAGGAACACATCAGAGAGGCCAGGAGGTAATGTTGTGGAGAAGAGCAAAGCAGGGTTAAGTTATAAAAAAATAATCCAAGCACTGAACATCTCACAGAGGATTGTTTAATCCATCATTCAAAAATGGAAGGAGTATGGCACAACTGCAAACTTGCCAAGACATGGCTGTCCACCTAAACTAACATCACAAGCAAGGAGAGCTCTAATTAGATAAGTAGCTAAGAAGTCCATGGTCAGTTTGGAGTAGCTGCAGAAATTTATAGCTCAAGTGGAAGAATCTGTACAGAGGACAACTATTAGTTGTATACTTCACAAATGTGGCCTTTATGGAAGAGTGGCAAGAAGAAAGCCATGTTTTAAGGTAAGCCATAAGACATCCCGTTTGCAGGTTGCAAAAAGTTATGTAATGGATGCAGTTAACATGTTGAAGAAGGTGCTCTGGTCAAATGAGATCAAAGAAGAATTTTTTGGGATAAATACAAAATGTTATGTGTGGCAGAAAACTAACATTGCACATTACCCTGAAAACACCATACTCACAGTCAAAGTGGTGTCAGCATTATGCAGTGGGGATGTTTTTCTTCATTAGGGAAAGAAGTTGGTCAGAGTTGATGAAGAGATTAATTGAGCTAAATACAGAACAATCCTGGAGGAAAACCTGTTAGAGGATACAAATGACTTGAGGTGTGTGGGTTCACTTTTTGGCAGGACAATGCCAGTGCATACTCATGTGTTTGAATGGCTCAGTCACAGTTCATGGAGAATTTGTTGCAAGACCTAAAAATTGCTGTTCACAGATACTCTAAATCCAAGCTCACTGAGGTAGAGCTAGTTTGTAAAGTATAATGGACAAACATTTCAGATTCTAGATGTTCAAAGCTGGAAGAGATATTTACCACAAAAGATTTGCAGCAAAGTATTGACTCAGGGGGGATGAATACAAATGCAAGTCACCATTTTTTTATTTATATTTTTAAAATAATTTGAAAACCATGTATCATTTCCTTTACACTTCACAAATACTTGCTACTTTGTGTTGGTATATCACATAAAATCCCAATAAAATACATTTAAATTTATGAGTGTAACGTGAAAAATTGTGGAAAAGTTCATGGGGTATGAATACTTTTTCAAGGCACTGTAATTCACAACAGTAAACAATTGCTAATTACCTGTCTGTTCTGCCTATTACTGGCTCAGAGTGATCATAGTCCACTCCAGCTGGAGCTTTTGTTGCTTAATGTCAACAGAGCAGCTCTTCCACTTCTGGGCATCTCTGTCAATGGTGAGTAACTGCTGACATCATGATTATTGACAGCTGGCTACTTGCAGTTATGCAGTGGGGAACCAGCTATCAATCAGCATACCATCAGCTCATCAACAGAGCACAGTGGGAAAGCAGCCGCTGCTCTGTTAATGTGACATTACCGGAAGCCGCAGAATCGATGGCAGGAGCAAACCATGACCACTCTGAGGTGGCAGAGATCTCTGCCAGGCACAAAAGGCAGGTAGTTAGAAACTGCCTATCTGTAAATTATTAAGCCCATAAAAAAACGAAACCGTCCAGAATATCCAGAATAACCTCATTAATGTTATATAGTTTATTGAGTGTACCAGTTATAAGCTCTTGTACGTCGGCCGTAACTTTTAGAAGTTAGGATTCTCAATCAATTTAAAGATATTTTTAATATTCATTAACGTAATAATATCTCTGGTGCTGCAAAACATTATATGGACGTGCATTATCCGAAAACTAATAACTTTTGCGCTTACGGCATTTAACTTGTTTATTAACATGTGAGTGGAGCTGATGTAAGACCTGATCTTTTGAATCACGTTGCTTTTTCGATTTTCTGTGTTAGTATAATTGCTCCTATGGGTTTAAATTTGAAGTGGAAAATCACGTATTATTACTGACTTGTGCCATTTATGTAGTGGTTTTTGTTGACAATTTTATGTTCTGCCATTATAAATATCTTAATGTGGTTTGTTCTAAGGATCATAATGAAAGGTTTTTCTGATGTAAGTTTAATCAGACATACGTTTGTTCTTGGTCGTTTGCTGTGAATAATAGTGTGGATACTCTAGACACATATAAGCTGTATTATATCTTTCACTGCGCATTTTTTATTATGCTACTAATAAAATAGGAATTTTTTTAAAATCTCTCCATGCTGGACGCCATGAAAGGTTATTCGAATAAATAATTATATGCGTTTCATACTTAGACATGTTTTGCCATACTTCAGTCTCATTAAAGGCTGCAAAAAACAGTCTATGGGTATGTTTCCACGGTCTGGAAATGCTACGTGTTTGACGCTACATACAGATGTTACAAGATAGTGGAGGGAATTTCATGAAATCCCATCTCCACTATGCGTTAAAAGACGCAGGCGGAAGACCCGCGTAAACGGATATGCGGCACGTCTTTCCAGAATGCAGCATGTCTGTTTACAATGCGGCAACGCACCGTAAATTTACCATAGACTATCATTAGATGCGGTAAAACTGTGAGAACCACAGTGCAGGTGACCGAAAGAGATCTCCGGTGGTCTTCTACAAGCTCTGCTGTCTCTGGATGTCATGCATCCAGATGTAGCAGAGCTGGACTCGTCGTGGGACACTCGTTATTAAGGACTACGTCGGACAGGAAGCATTTGTGTTTATTATTTATTATTTTATTTTTTTCAGGAGATCGAGGGCTTTGGGGAATTAGGTGTATAATAAAATGGCAAAGCTGTTTGGTGTTTTATTTCATTAAAATACATTTTACTGGCTGTGTCTTTTTTAACCCTTTACATACTATAGGATTAGTAATGGATAGGTGTCTTATTGACGCCTCTCCATTACTCACAGGGCTTAATGTCACCTTACAATACAAAGGTGACATAAACCCCTTTTTACCCCATATGCCATTGCTACACCGCAGTGGGAAAAGAGAGGCTAAGTGCCAGAATTGATGCATGTTACAGATGCGCCATTTCTGGGGTGGCTGCAGGCTGGTGTTTGTAGCCATTGGGGGCAATATCGATGGCCCTTTCCTAGGCTATGAATATCAGCCCACAGCTCTCTGCGTAGCCTTTCTGGCTATTAATTATAGGGGGACCCCACGTCATTTTTTGGGGGCCACCCTTTTTTAATAGCCAGTAAAGGCTACGCAGAAGGCTGCGGGCTGATATTCATAGCCTGGGAAGATCCATAGTTATTACCTGCTTCTAAGGCTATAAACACCAGCCCCCAGTTGCCGGCTTTCCCACTCTGGACTTGAAAATTGCATGGGAGTCCAAGCAATTTTTTTGCCATTTTTTTTTAAATTAAACAGATATTGCATTTAAGGCCAGGGTCACACTTGCGAGAAACTCGCACAAGTCTCGCACCTCAATACCCGGCACTCGGGACTGGAGTGTGCATCTACATGTATTTCTATGCAGCTGAACGCTCCGGTCCGAGTGCCGGCGGCAGTGTTGGGTATTGAGGTGCGAGTTTCTCGTAAAGTGTGACTCCGGCCTAACACAGATTTTTTTCTATCTATAGATAGATATATCTATCGATAGACAGAGCTATCTATCGATAGATAGATGTTAGATAGATAGATAGATGTTTCTATAGAAAGACAGATAGATCTATAGATAACAGTCCAGCTTGAAAAAGGTTCACATCTTGAACCGAAACGTTGAATCAATGGGCTCAATAAAGTAGCTCTTTTTTCACCCATCTGAACGGAGTGCTGTTCCTTTCTTTGGACTGTTATATTGCAAGGTTTGGAATTTGCCTGTTGGAACTTGTGCACCCGAACTTCTTGCTTTTTTCTTTTTTGTGCTGTTCTAATTCTTTTTTCTATAGATCTATAGATAGATTAATCTATAGATAGATAGATAGATCTATAACTAGATAGATAGATCTATCCCATATCTATCTATCTATCTCATATCTATCTATGCATCTATCTATCCCATATCTACCTATCTATTTATCTGTGTGTGTAATGTAGTGTGGGTTGGACAAATGTTAAAGAGGAGGTTGGACCAGAAATAACATCACAAATCTTTTTGTTGTTAAATAATATATCTTTATTTAGCTTACAAAAAAACACATACAAATCTGCATGAAAAAAAACGCATCAAAAACGCATGTAAAAAACACATCAAAAACGCAGGTGACCTGTCAGTGACCTCTGATGCAGATTTGGTGCAGATTTTACCTGCGTCAAATTCCTGAGCAAATACTGAGCCAATCCTGACCATGGAAACATACCCTATGAGTTTTGAAGTGTGAATATTGCCATATTATCCTACTAGTGTGACCATAACAGGAAAGAAGTACAGCGCTTCTTCAGTTTACATCAAATAAGGAACAATTCTTTGATCACACTTGCGTTGTAGCTTACACTCATATTGAAAGGCACAATGTTAAAGCAGATCCATTGTGCAATGGCTATAGATGAAACTCATGGTTTATAATGGGACCCACTGGGTTCACCCAAAATATTCTATGTATTGATGGGCAAAAGATATTTGCATGGATAGCTAGTTTTCATCTAAAATAATAAAATCTGCAATGTCAGAGCTCAATTGGACCTTCAAAAAAGAGGAGACTGGAGACTAAAAACAATGTGCCAGACATAATGGAGCCATACATAGGATTTCTTTCACCTTTGGCAAAGATGCTAAATATTCAGGAAAATGAAAAAATTGTTGTTGTCCCTCATGCAGCAGTAGCAGAACCCCGTAGTCTAACCCAGTTAGACATACCTGGACTAAATATGCCATCTCCTTCCTTCCAACCTAGAAATTCCATCATCTTCAACAGGACAGCCTCCTCAGTTAGTATAAATACAGGTGAAACTTCATAAGTGTACCTATATGAAAAGAGATAAAAACAAGATTATATTACAAAAACCTCATGTTTACTTTTTACAAAGCAGTAATGTCTTCCCACTAGACGTTTTTTACTTTTTTAAATATTTAGCTAAAATAATATTTTCCTTACCTTTAATTTACTTTAAATGTTTTCTAAGAAGAACAGTGAAAAAACTAGTGTGTCTGTATTATTTTTTTTCAATATTTTAATAAATAGAATAAGTCTCCATTCACATTGAAGACTTGGATTCAATTTCTACCAAGTCATGCCATTTTTTATATATGTTTGACAGTAAAAAGGTAAATACAAAAAGTTTGAAAATAGAAAAATGGGGTCTACTACTACTACTACTGCGCAATATGTTATAGAAATAAAAATAATTATTATGTGAGTAGTATATGGTAAGGCAGCTAAGACTTGGGCTGTGGTTCAGCATCAAACATGGTCTTTAATGAAGAGTATCACTGACTCTTTAAAAAAAAACCTGAAACTTTTCATCTGATCTTATGCCACTACCTAAACTACTGCTTCAATTAAATTAAAAACGATAACTTATGCTGTCGATAATACCCCGTCACCTACCGTAGCTTTCTGACTTGCAATCCAAAATGAATTACTTATTGGTCAACAAAAACAATATTTACAAGAAAAATTAATAAACTTCCCTGCATTAATTGTATTTAATATATGGAACATGAACACTCCCTCTATGGATCAGTGCATCAATTTAATTGCTATTAAAAATAATGCTACGTACACACTTGGGTTCAAAGCTTCAGTAATAAAACGTGCTGCTAAAGAGTAATGATCCATTCCCCCATACAACTGATTGAAGAATCTTGGATGACCTTAAAACAAGACAAATGTATGAGCTGCCAAGCAAATTGCTAAGGTTATATAGACGTATTGTAATACAAGAAAAGCATGCTAGACAGATTGCTGTGCATGTTATAAGTTAAGGCTTGCACATCAATAACGGCTTACAGCAACTAGGTGATAAATAATAATGTTATATACTACTTGTCAAGGTTTATGAAGTGAAGTTAGTTAGCTTTTACAGTATATCATTGAGGCCTGCAATTGTATCATCAGCATAGTATCAGTTCTTCCCAATATTTTGGATATCTATATGTCCTTAATGGGGTTATCTAGAATTTTTTTTTATACTTGCACGGGAATTCGATAATATAAAAATGACTCATCAATTAAATCCCATCCAGTGTTATTGCTCTAGTGTTTCCCACTACTGCATTTTTTTAAGGTATTTTTAAAAATATTCCTAGCATGAACTCAGAACCACTGTTTTAATATAAAGTTCTGGAGCTTGGGAACACAGCCATAGTAGTGAAGCATAGTGAGTACAGCACTTCTGTGAGTTTCTGTATTCTGTTTTAGTGTACATAATTTATAGCACATTGAAAAAAATTTCTATGTCTCCACATCACGTCAGAGACGCATACAAGTAAAGAATGGGCCCAAATAATTCTTTAGATGCTACTTTAGGAATCCATATGATACTAAGTATGAATACTGACAAGGGCACACAGTTTCAATAAAAAGTAGAATTATGTTGTAAAAAGTATGCAACATAAACATTATTTTTCAACTGTGCTGTAACCAAGGATAAATACCATCGCGTCATCTTTCATTTTACTGATCGGCAGTTACAAATAACTTGATTAAAAAAGCAATTATTTTTCAAGGCACTAACAGCATGCTACATTAATACAGTTGTGTCTCAAGCAGAGCTTAGTCAATTAATCTGTGAGTACTGATACCTACTGACTTCCCCCGACTACACATGTTGGGAGGAAAGAAGGATAAGGTATGTGGATCTAGCAAAGCTTGCTTTTCAGCCAACTGCACTCTCACATATATGGTTTTACAGGCATGATGTCATGATCCAGGCCGGGTTTGGTATCCTGTGTCTCTTTCCCTTTCTGATCATGTCAAGGGTTAACTTTTCTTTGCCTCTTTCTGACATCAAGTCTGCTATTTCTCTCCACTGCACCCTGCAGGCAGTGTCAGTTATAGTTTGTGCCTACGGCATGTGTAGCTGACTCTGCTTACCCTGATTTGTCCTTCTGCTTTTGCTGACTATTCCTGTGTCTGTTTATTCCCCTCTTCCCATGCCGACTCTGTGTACCCCTTTCGTGGCTTGACTCCCTGGTACTTGACTTGGCTTGGACTCTGACCTGCTGTTTTGTCTCTTGTCTTTGGCATATCTGCTCCTGTCCAGTACCAACCCTTTTGACCTGTTTCTGACTCTGTGTTTACTTATTCTCGCTGCTGAGCTGCAGGTCTGCTCTTGCTGTATGCAGTCCTCCCTCCTCCCTATTGCCATCTAGTGGAGCTTGCTTCTACCTGCATTGCAGCAGCGTGACACATGACAGTATTTAGGATCTGACTGATAGACTACACCTCAGGAGGACTATATTGTATATGGCTTGCAATATGTTTCTGGTAATGTGCATACAGTGGCGGACTGGGATTGGAAAAGCCCACCAGAAATATTGATTCTTGTGGGCCACTGTTTAGCTCGATGCAAATATTACATTATCCTCTTTCACCTACTTACCTATGCTACTATATGATAATTATCTGGATAGGTTGATGGTCGAAAGATGAAATGCTGATTTTGTTTGTACATAGTGATTCAAACTTTTTGAGCCAACTACTGCTTACATTGAAGGGAGTGGCTTACTGTTGCACAAGAGCCCACCAGGGGATTCACCGATTCCCTCATGGGCCAGTCTGAGACTGTATTTAGTGATAGACTACACCTCAGAAGCACTATACATTGCTTGCAATATGTTTATGGTAATGTGCCTACATTTATGGACTGGGTTGGAAAGGGCCCACCAGTAACATTGACTCTGGGGGGCCACTGTTTAACTGCATGCAAATATTACATTATCCTCTTTCACCTACTTAACTATGCTACTATATGATAATAAACTGGGTTGTTTGATGAACGAAAAACGAAATGCTGCCTTTGTACATAGTGATTCAAATGTTTTGAGCCAACTACTGCTTATATTGAAGGGAGTGGCTTACTATTTTGCTCAGGGGCCCACCTGGGGATTCACCAATTCCCATGTGGGCCAGTCCAAGACTGTGTGCAATGTCTCTATGTAAATAAATTAAAAAAGGAAACTAAAAATATTAATCATTAGCCAAATTCTCTACATCTATTTATCAAATCCTTATTTTTTTGTAATCATAGAGAAACAGTGTTGTGGACGTGATCGATTATCTTACAGTGTAGGAAAATGCTCTAAATACATTTCATCTTGTATTGCTATGAAAATTTAAAAGTGAGAAACAAATAAAAGATGAATGTGCAGTCTTCACTACATTGTTTTATAAAAGCCATTTCAAGATTTAATGCATTGAAATATAAATACAGTCTGCCATGTTTTCCATTAACCTTGTCACTTTAAATTTGTGTGTCCCAGATTAGCTTCCATCTGTCACTCTGGCCATCTAGCACAGGGTCAGTTTTTCCCATTAGCAGAGGAATAAATGAGTCAACAGAATTAAATAAAGAAGATTGTTTGCCAATTCATTGCCATTATTTGGAAGAAAATGTGATAAAGCCCTGGACAAACAAATAAAACTTATCTGTATTGTCAAAATATCCAGATTATCGGGTTCTGATGAATTTATCACATACAAGTGAGTGAAGTCAGAGCATAAAATACAAATGCAAACACATTTGATCACTGGTGTGCGCCTCATCTTTTCTTACTCAATTTTTATGTTCATCATATATACAATGTACAATATTGATTTATCGCTAAATGAAATATGTTCAACAAGTACTTAGCTCATGGGATTTGCTAATCATAAAACTTATGGTTCAGTATAATCACATCTCTATAATTATAAGCAATGATATAAGTGTGCCACAGAGTTTTAAAGAGAATTTGTCACCAGTTTTTTCCTACCCCATGTCAGAGCAAAAGTAGACATAAACTGAACGTAGAAATACCTATATATCAGAAAGTAAAATATCAACCAATTTGTATAGTATATGACATATAGTTGCTAAGTAGATGAATGGTATACCTTTCAAAAATTTAGAAGAAGCCGAACAAAGAGAACCTCAAACTTATGGTCTAGAAGGCAAGTACAAGGACCAATTGATGTTTTTAATAAAAATACCTTTATTAAACAGAAATGGTAATCGGTAGCACTACAACAAAATGTGCCCATACTTGGAATATAGGGTCAATAATAAATAGGGTAAAAAAAATAGTAAAGGGAAAAACAGCGGACGAAAGAAAATATTGTAATGATAATAAATGCATATAAGTTGTAGTCACATAGGTAAAGCCCCACATATAGGTCAGGGCTTATAATATTGGACCAATAAAATAGTTATTTAAGGTGGACATGGAATTCAATAGAATTAGCAAATTATCTTTGTTGTCTTGTATCTGGTGCTTTACTGTTTTTGTTTTTTTATATATATATTATTTACTCGGGATCAGGATACTGATAATAGGTCCATATTGTTTTCTTTAATAGCATGGATATCCAGTACTATTAGATTAATAAAACCAGACAAGAGAGTGCAGTAAAGTGCAATCTGCTGATCATCTGTTCCATCTCGTTTCACCAATTGGCATAAATCATAATTTCACATATTTACACAGCGTTCTTCCCTTGTCACACACACACACACACACATCATCACTTACCACTCAAAACTCATCCTTTACCATTCATCACTCACGGCTTGTTGCTGATGGCACATGACATGCTACTTATCAGTTATCGTATGCTGATGGTAAAGCCTGAACCTGATAAATACATTTAGCCACTGTTTCTGTAATTCATTTATTAGTGATTTATCTAAAGTAAAATCATTAAAGTAAACATTGTTTCTAAAGATCCTATATAACGCTTTATCAGAGAACATAGGTAAAGTCAGATTTACTATACAAAGTTCAGCAGAAGGGACGTAGGCCAAATACAGGCTGATAAATATATTATCATTTATGATGGAAAGTGCAAATCTACATCAGCAATGGAGTAATTGATACTCGTGTGCAGTACCGCAAGCGATATACCTAATTTACTAAGCACCGCTCTTAACTAGAGATGAGCGGATTGTTTGAAATTCGAATTTGCCAACTTCACTAAATTTTCTCAAAAAATTTGATTTATAGAGATATTTTTTTGTGCGTATCTCAAAACTAGAAGTGGGTGGGAGAAAGAGAGACGGATCACAAGAATAATACATTTTGTTTCAATATAAACTGTCTAATTAACTTACCTGGTGGATCTGGAGATGGAGTCCAACTCTGTCTTACATACTCTTAGTCTTGCGCCTGACTAGGTTCCACTGAGAATCACTGAATTCTGATGACCCAGTGGTGTACTAAGTATTACAGTACTGTACAACGCATCAAAATCCTGCCTTATAAATTGAGATGTGATGTCATAGATGCTGGGCATCATTGAGAAGCCAGCTCGGCCACACAAAAAGACATTAGCCTGCTCTCTGATGCTTCAACAGTGTGGGAAATTGTGCCGGGCAAGTTATTTTTTTGGCGAATCTCAAATTGTTTAAATCCACATGGAGCCATGAATTTCAGAAAATTCGACTGAAACTTGATCCTTTGTGGAGCAATCCACTCATCTATACTCTTAATAAAATAAGCATACTGGTCTAAGATGAGCCTAATTTATTAAGACTTGCTAAGGCCTCATTCAGACATCTGTCTTTAACCAGGTACTTTTACCATCAGTGTTTCATCCGTTATTTTTATGTATGGTTAAATAAAGTACAAAGTTTATCTTTTGCAATATTAATTTCAGACAGCACAGGGATGGCGCACTGATGGCATCTGTATGATGTACATGATTTTCACAGACCAACAGACTTGTATAAGAGATGAGCAGATCAGGCAAAATTCAAATTCGCCTGTTTGAGATGATTTTTCCTGGAAATTTGATTCACAGAGAAGTTATTCTAAATACATTTAATGTCTCTCATGCTCTGGGCATAAACATTAGATATGAAAAAAACACTTATTATCTTACCGTTTACCTATCCAGCCCCTCAGCTACCCACCACCACCACCCATCTGGTCCTCAAAAGCATCTTTAGATCATTCCTGCTCACATTGAAATTTCTCGGCGGCCTCTCATACTGGACTGGGATTTCTAGATTTTAAGAGGCCTGGGAGGGTTCTACGAATGTGCACAAAAGGTCATGGAGCTCGCAGAGATGTCATGACACTATGACATTTTGTGTGCTAATCTTATAAGGCTTCAACATAGATAAAAGTACAACAGCGATCTGAAAATGCAGCGAGGACTGGATGGGTGATGCAGAGGCCATTTTGATGGCCTGTTACATTCAGAAAAATGGTAGCCAGTGGCCACCAATTTGCTGAGTCCACACAGAAGTGAATTATTAAAAATCTGCAAATTGGCGCATTCTAATTTTTGAAAAATGTGATTAGAATCTAAATCCACTCAAATGTATTCACTTATTTCCATTTGGTACTGTTCATTTGCAATGTCAGAGAAAAAAAATCAGCATGTCTCTGTGATCTCTGCACGGATACACGGAAAATCACAAATAGAACATGTATGTGAAATGTCTGAATGAGGCCTAAAGAATGCTTTTCCAAAAATAATCCCCTCACTGTTTAAACTCACAAAGGTGGATCTAATATTTAAAAAATATATATCTTTACAGCATTCAATAGATATTTTATCCAGAACTGCTAAAAAAATAAACTGTATTTGCAGGAAATGTTTTTTTTAAATAAATCATTGGAATAACAGCATTTTTTTAAAATACATAAAGCGAATCTAGATTGCATAAAAAAGGAAATAGCATTTATATTAAAGAGTCATTGTGAATATTAATGTTATACTTGCATTGAGATTTCCATCAAAAGTGCAACTATAGCAAATTAACACTGTATGCAAAAAATACACACACATTATTATTATTATTAGCTCATTATGAGTTACTACAAAGCAGTCTGTCACTTGGGGTTTTCTCCATGCTTCAGACATGAAAGCTTATTAATATTAATATGCAGTGTTATATATAGTGGGGAAAATAAGTATTGGATACACTGACTATTTTGCAAGCTTTCCCAACTACAAAGAATGGAAAGGTCTGTAATGTTTATTGTAGATACACTTCAACTGAGAGAGATAGAATCTAAAAATAAAAACCAAAAAATTACATTGCATTATTTTTAAATAATTAATTTGCATTTTATTGCATGAAATAAG
>VIAB01009412.1:77466-88784 GCA_009801035.1 Oophaga pumilio | reverse complement strand
ATAATTTCTGTCAAACAAAAAGAAATTGTGCCTCAGAACAAAATTCAAAAGGTCAATCACTGTTCACTGTTCCACCTTACAGGAGCTGGCACAGAATGGAAGGTAGCATCAGGATGGGGAGTTTGTGTAGATTGGGAATAGATGGGGACTGTGCTGGAAATGTGAGAAGTCAGATATGTCATTGTTGTGAACTCTGCAGATGAGTTGTGACTGGAATATGTCATGTTGGTCTGGGCCAGATGGAAACAATGAGAAAAGTGAACAACCCCAATCATAAAGTATATCACATGCGAATCACTATAAACCCCTTCACATGTATGTGTTTCCTGGATGGATGGCATCCATTTTTTTCATGGATACCACAAGTACCCATTAAAACCTATGTCTCTGTTTTCACATGGCCCGCATATCCATGTGAACCACACGGAGACATGTCCATTTTTTTCCGGCAGCACGGATGACAAGGGCCAATACAATTCCATGGGTCCATGAAAAACACATCCAGCACACGGATGGCATCTGTGTGCTGTCCGTGTTTAATATTGTAAAGTATAGGAGAAGTTTTGTATTTTAATTCTTTATCCACACTGGAAAAACACAGATGACCACACTGATGATAAAAACGGACACACTGATGGAAAACACTGATGACACTGGTACCGTTTTTGGTGTATGTGTGAGTGGGCATAAACTATATACAGTAACTGCACTGTAATCACTTGTATGGTTGGTAGGACTGGTATCTACCACTATATGGTCACTGCATGGTGGTAATATCGGTCTTTTTAATATCATACTTTTTTCTTGGTAACAGTTTGGTGGTGCAATTCAGTCATTATTGGCAATATCAGTATTTGTATGTTGTCTTTTGTTCTGTAGAGGTATGATTATCATTTTGTTTTGACTGGATCAGAAACAGCTGTGTAGGAAGCTTATAACTGGATGAGGAACAGCCACGGTAGGTACAATAATGAATTTCTTCATGCGACGGTAAAGCATGGTGAAGGTTACTTGCAAATTTTGAGACTGCATTTCAGCAAATGGCCTTAGGGATTTGGTCAGGATTAATGGTGTCCTCAATGCTGAGAAACATAGACAAATTTTTATCCATTACACCATACCTGATGGGCTGTAAATTGATTCGGCAGCAGGACAACAACTCTAAACGTACAGCCTATGTTATTAAGAACTGTCTTCTTCATAAAGAAGATAAAAGAGCCCTGAAAGTGATGATACAGAGACTTGATCTCAATATTATTGAGGCGATTTGGGACTGCATAAATAGACAAAAGGATTTGTGCAAGCCTTTATCCATAGAAGATCTGTGGTTATTTCTCCAAGATGTTTGGAACATCCTCCGTGCCGTGTTCCTTGAAAAACTGTGTGAAAGTACACTATTCACAAAACGTTAGAGATATTTGGGTTTCTGGTGAAATTTCAGGATGAACCTAATATGCACTCTAACCTTTTCAGGAGAACTTAAAGTGACCTATAAACTTTTGAATGCACATGTCCAACTGATCAATGCCTCAGTAGTTTTTGTACAACTTGCTTAATGGCAAAATTCACAACAGATGTTTTATCCATGAATCGGCCAATACATTTCGGGTTCAATTAGAATTGTTATTAAACAGTCCCCCTGTTTAAGCTGTTCACATTTTGACATCATGAGACCAAGATAACACCTAATAATGGATGAACAGTATCTCACCATTGAGAGGTTTCAAGCAGGACGTTCTCAGATGGAATTGGCCACTCAGCTTAGAGTGTCACAGCGCCATCACTAGGTTGCAACAGAGAGACTGGAAGAGTCACAGAAAGGCAGTGAAGTGGACATCCTTTCGCCACATCCCACACTGATGACCGCTTCATTGTGAACAATTCCCTTCGGAACCGGATGATGAATGCCTCACAACTCCAGGCACATTTAAGGATTGTGAGAGGCACTAAAATGTCATGTCAGACCATTCAAAACTGTTTACATCAGCGTGGTCTGCAGGTTAGGTGATCTGCAGGGGTACCTGACTACACCACCAGGCACAGGAATCAACATCTTACATGGGCCAGGGACCATCTACACTGGACGAGGGACCAGTGGGCCTCAGTGTTGTTCACTAATGGAAGTCGATTCATGTTGAGCAGAAATTATGGCATAGCAGCCAATGATGTTAGAGACATCAAGGATAGCGATATGCATCAGCCACTGTTGCTGGGCCTTTGGTGGTGGTGTTAGTGTGGACAGGTGTGTCTAGTCAATACAACACCGCCCTACACTTTGTGACAAGCCTCTACTGCCTGAATGACATCATTAATCCAATCATTGTGCCTCTGCATGAACAACAAAGGCCTAATTTCATTTTCATGGATGACAATGCTCCAGTTCATCGAGGTCACATCATTAGAGAATGACTGCTGGAGACTGGGGTACCTTAAATGGCGTGACCTGCACTTTCTCCAGACCTGTATCCCATGGAAAACCTATGAGATTAGCTGAGTGGCTGTGTAATTTAGCATCCCAGAAATTCCAAGACCTGAGGGCTGCCCCTCTATGCCTCGGCAAACAATAACTCCACTTGTGAAAGGCATGAGATGTCATTGTCAAGCTGTAATTGATGCTCAAGGCCACAACACAAGTCATTTTTTGTTGAGGTATGCCTGTAATATCCAGGTGCTTGGATGCAGTAACACAAATGCTGCAGAGCAGGGATTAACTATATTTAATTATCCAAGAGCAATAAACTCCTCGCAGGGAGATAGCAGGGGAAAAGGGGTACAAAAACTAAACTGAATAACGGTTGTTAAACTAGACAGTCTTTTGATAACAGTTCACTTATCGTGGCTCCGCAACCCGTCACTCTCTGAAGGTCCCGTGGGTAGTAGAATGCCGAAGGTAGTCGGTGCAGCTTCTTCGGGAGTCCCCGCCCAACACATGGTCCTTATGGTGGTAACAGGCGGTCTCCGGTTTTCCCTGCTGAGCTCCTAGTCCATGTAACTGCGGGGCAAAAGGATCAAGCTCTCCGCAAGGTTCCACTCTGCATGTGTCTCTCTGGGTAGCAGCTGTCACCTGAATGGCTGCGCTGCAATGCTCTGCCAGGCGTGCGGCTCCCTGGATGTCAGACAACACTCGGACGTCCGTACCGCGATGCACTGTCTAACGCACACTCTCCTGCGCACCTGCCAGTCTCTCACGCTGCTGCCCTGTCTCTGCACGCTGAGGCCTATTGCTCTCCTCACTGCGGCTGCGATCCGCACCTGCTCAGCATTCTGGCGGGAGTCTCTCCTCCGGCTGCAATTGCATTCCCTTCAACAACAGAAGGTGCGGCCCCAGTTGTTCTGGTCACTAAACTTTAGCAGCCCGGTCCTCCCTTCTACATACCCACCACTGTTGTTAACTTTTGTTTCAATAAATTGTTTGAGATGAGTAAATCACATTTGCAAATTTCTACTTAAATGCCATACTTTCATAATAAAATATCACTGTAACGTGAACTTAATACGTTTTCCATAAATTTCACCTGAAAGTCAAATATCCCTAACTTTTTTGTGAGCAGTGTATATCTACTGATGCACTTCTGCTTCAAGGCAAAGGGTGGTCACATCAAATATTGATTTTCATTGCTTTTTGTATACTCAGTGTTGCAGCTATTAGATTAACATCCATTTACTTAAAGAGAATCTGTCACCACATTTGACCTATCTAAACTATTAATGAGGGCATACAGGTTATAGACTGCTAAAAAAAAAGGCATACCTGTGTGTGTGTGTCTTGTATCAGATGTGTTTTTGTTTCTAAATCATCTTTTATCGCTTTATGTAAGTTATCTCTTCCAGGCTCTGGGGAGGATGTTGCCCGGAAGATAACTACCTCCAGAGATTATTTTACATGAAGGGGGAGCTATCAATGTGATCCAAGTACCGTAACTAACACAGAACAGGAGAAATTAAATTTGTCTTCTTGCAAACGCATTTTTTGCTTCTGTCTGAGCTCTGCTGTGTTGCAGCAATATTGCAGCCCTGGGCGCCTGTGAGATAGAAGCTGGAGCTGAGAGGAACCTGCAGATGTGTGAGTTAGGCCGGGGTCACATTTGCGAGTGAGATGCGAGAAACTCGCCCTAGTCTCTCGCATCAATACCCGGCTCTGCCGCCGGCACTTGGACCGGAGTGTGCGGCTGCATAGAAATACATGCAGCTGCACACTCCGGTCCAAGTGCCGGCGGCAGAGCCGGGTATTGATGCGAGAGATTTGAGCGAGTTTCTCGCATTGCAGTTGCAAGTGTGACCCCGGACATATAATCATACACAGCTCTGCCATGAGGCTAGGAGAGCAGAGAGCGGCCATTACACATCACACTGATAACTCCTGAGCCTGGAAGAGGTCATTTACATAAAGTGATTAAAGATGATTTCTCAGCAACAGGGCATCTGATATGAGGTATACAGGTAGGACTTTATTCAGTATTCTATATCCTGTACGTTCATATTAACAGCTTAGATAGCTCAAATGTGATTACAGAGTCCCTTTACATTTTTCCAGGAGACTTCTCTGCTTATTGGATTTTTCTAATACTACTAAAAACATGTTTTTCATTTAAAGCAATATTAATGTGTATATGTTCTCTGAACTTAACATTTTTATTGTTTTTTTTGATTAATAGATCTATATTTTTGCAGAACAAACTTTTACAACTGTTTACCATTCATCAATCATAATCTTATCTTTCACTATACTTTGTTTTTAATTTCTTACAATAATGCAGCAAACACAAGAGAGTTGACAAACTACACATGAACACACAAAAGCAATAAATATTTTTTTCACTACAGATAAGAAACAACTATAAAACTCTGTTTTGCACTTAGTTTCTATGACAACAGAGAACACATTTGAAAACATTTCCTTGTAATAAAGTGAACAAAAAATTTCCATTGAAAAGTGAAATGAAAAAGTAGAACATTCGCATCAGATGAAAGCCTATATCAAGGCTTATTTCCACCATTTTCCGAAACCCACAGCAAATAGTGGCCATCGCAAGAAGGAGCTAAGTCTGGGTGTATGAAGTGGGGTACAATGAAATCATGAGGCTCCATAGAAGTAGTCCTAATTGCTCCCCCGCCCCCAAAAAACAATATTCAGTGGGGTGACAGAACAGCACATCTCATAACTTTGCATCCCTTACAAAGTAATTTTGCCCCTATTGAATTCCCTTAGTGTTCCCATGCACTAAGATACCCCTCTCATGGCCCCCATAAACTATGATGCCAACAAGAGTGGCTCCCTCGACAGAATAAGATACCCCCACATTGACCCCAACAAAGTGTGAGAGCCTGAATCCGCCCTCCACACCTTATGATGTCCCACCATACTGTATGATGGTCCTCCATACATTATGCTGGCCCTCCCTCCATACAACATAGTATCTTGCCATACAGTATAGTGGCTTTTCATACCCTCCACACTGTGTGATCGCCCCCACACAAACCTCCACACAGTATTATGGTATAATGGCTTTCCAAATAGTACGATGACCACCTCAAATAGCCTTCCAAATGGTATGATGGCCCCCATACACATGCACTTGGTTCAGATGAGGGTGCGTTCATTTTCAATGGTGAGAAGAGAGTGAGTCACTGTCAACACCACTGTTGGCAGCTTATCTGCCCTGAGAACAGAAGGTACAGGCATTAGAATTTAACATGCCCAATCCTGTAGGCCTACATACCCATAAGAAAGTCAACCAATCTTGCCAACAAACAGAGGGTTCGGCCAACTTTGTTCCGTGTTGACCTTCATAATAATGACTAAATGTAAATTGACATGAGAACTATGTACTGACATTCAGGTGGGTTCGATTGTAATCCAAAGACAATGATTTTTACGGGACTGGACAACCATATCATGTGTGCGAGGGAGTCCTGACAACAAATATTGGGGGGCAAAGAAAGTTTAGACTGTTGGATTTCAACATATTTGATCCTTTTGATCTCACAGGAGATAAGCCGTGTCCTGGCACCTGCCATTAGGGGGAAATAGGAGGCAGAACCTATCGAGGTCAAAGTGTTCACCTGACACCTGATGGGTATGGACAATTTAAATCAACAGTCAAAGACATTGCTTAGGTTTTCAACACACAGTCTGGGTTATTAAAAATGTTATTGCTGTAAGATTTTTCTATGTGTCGTAGAAAAGCAAATAGAAAGATGTTCTGTTTCACTATCGTACAAGGAAATTTTAGTTATCAGCACTTATTATCCATATTCTTTTTCCATACTCGTCTTATATTTATTTTGCTTATTTGGCACCAATAATTCCACAACGCTTTACAGAAATCTTCACTATCCCAATTGGGGCTCACAATCTAAATTCCTCACCGGTATCTCATTAGAGATATATAAAGATTTCTTGCAGATGTTTTTGGTGGGATTTGACATGACGACCCCAGCAATTCGAAGTGTAATTAACCAATGAGCCACCCTGCTGCTCCACGGCTAGTCCTGTAGTTAATGCCAAAGATTTTTTCTATATAAATAGTACTGAATAAAATCCAAAAATAAATGGCTAATAAATGAATATGCAATGATAAATATCTGCCTCTTTGCTTACAACTTTAAAATGTAAAAGTTTTTGATTTGTATGTATTTTGTATTTATTAAAGTAATTAAGTTCAATTTAAATTAACTAGATAGATCAAAATATGCAATAAATATCGTAAAATACATGGGCTCCCATTTCATCAGTACTGGTGTTTTGTATGCAAGTCTTGATAATGTTGAAGTAATGTTGTTAGCTGCCATGCACCAGACACAGAGATTTCTGCCATTATTTGTGCTTTATTTGTGGCGCAAATTACGTTGAATTTGGTTGCCGTCACATTTTTTGTGTAGTTATGTTCAAACATTTTCCAACATTTCAATCAAATTTGCAACAGAATTCTGACCATTATTTTGATAAACTATTTAATCAGCTTTAGCTTATTTTTAGAGAACAAACATCAAAATGAAATTGTGTCACTTTTTTGTGTCACATAAAATGCAATGTGCGGTAGAAGAATGTAATATTCAGTAACTGTTTCTGGCATATGGGGAAATAACTAGGTAACACAGCAAATATACTTCCTTATAATAAGGTATGTTAGATAAATGCTGCCACAGAAATGACAGGTCATCTCTATAGAATGGATGAGAATGGCACTTATTTATATTCCTCATGTATATAGTGCCATCATATTCCACAGCACTTTACAGACATAATCATCACTGTCCCCATTGGGCTCACAATGTAACTTCTCTGTCAGTGTATGTTTGGAGTGTGGGATTAAACGGAGGTAACCCATGGATACATCGGGAAAACATAAAAACCCTTGCAGATGTTGTCCATGGTGGGCTTTGAATCCAGGACCCAGGACCAGGACGAGGGGTCGGCAGCATAGGCACCTGCCTAGGGTGCTACCTCCTGTCTTCCCGAGCGGGGGGGCACTTTGAAAAAATAATATATGAAACTCTGCACAGGGGAGC
Source organism: Oophaga pumilio (assembly GCA_009801035.1). Taxonomy (NCBI): domain Eukaryota; kingdom Metazoa; phylum Chordata; class Amphibia; order Anura; family Dendrobatidae; genus Oophaga; species Oophaga pumilio. Next base: position 81,272 of record VIAB01009412.1, on the reverse strand, counting down.
ATTGTCAGTCACTGACAACGTTCACCCCTCTCTTTGCCTGCTCCCTCCCTGCTCTCAATTGGTATCTCCAGCAAGTTACACTTCCGGCCTGCGCCTTGTCAGAGAAGGCGCACTCATGGGATGTTGGATGATGTGTCCACTGCTGCACTTAATAGAAGAGGAGATGGTGGACGGGAGCCTGGATTACATGAGTATGAGCTTTTTTTAATTCTTGTAATACTGAGTAGTTGAGTATAAAATGAGGGGCTGTGAAGATGGGGGGAATAAACTGAGGGACTGTGCAGAAGGGAAGGAATAAACTGATGGGGGAATAGGCAGATAGGCTGTGCAGATGGGGTAATAAATGGGCCTTGCAGATGGGGGAATAAATGGGCTGTGCAGAAGGGGGATAAAATGTGGGCTGTGCAGATAGGGGAATAAACTGAGGGGCTGTGCAGGGGGGACATGAAATGAGAGACAGTGCAGGGTGGGGGGGCATGAAATGAAGGGCTGGGAAGTGGTGACAGCAAATTATATAAGGAGATGTGGTGACCATACTGTATATAGGGCTGTGTTGAACATACTGGATAGGGGGCAGTGGTAAATATCATGGTGTTGTTTGTGGGCCATAATACTGTAGAGGATGTTGTGAGAATCATCATAGTATACATGAGGGCTGTTTTGGCTATCATATTTTTTATGGGGATCTGAGGTGGACATCATACTATATATGGAGGCTGTGGTGGTGACCATATGTCACGGACGTGGTTTGTGGAACAACTTTGCCACGGACCGTGGAGAGCCTGGAGTGGCGTGACTAAGCGAACACCTGACTGTTCACTAGAGCCTCTGATGGTGAGGTTAGACTTGGCACCCGATAAACGCCAGGTGTCACTCCAGGACAGACCAATGGACGTGAAGCAGCTGGACCCAGAGGACAGACTGGAGGGATCAGCTGACAGAGTTTGTAAAAGAATGCAGCAGACAGAGTTCGCATCAGAGTGCAGCAGGCAGGATTTGCACTAGAGTGCAGCAGGCGGAGTTGCACCAGAGTGTAGCAGGCAGGAGTTGCACCAGAGTGCAGCAGGGACTGGTATGCAACCTTACACAACTTAGACTGCAAAACAGGAAGGTTGCTCAGGCACCTCCCCAGTGGAGAGGAAGCAATGTATATATGATGCCTCTCAACCATTGGCTGGGGAGGAAATAGCAAGTGCACGCGCTGGCCCTTTAAGAAGGCGGGAGCGCTAGCGCGTGTGCCCTAAGGACACGGCTGGAAGCCCAGCTGGAAGTGCTGCTCGGAGCATGCAGAGCATGAGAGGAACCGACCGCAGCGCTGGTGAGTGAAATAACACGCCGGAGACCCTGCCTTTCAGAGCAGGGATCCAGTGTGGTACTAACACCATACTATTTATTGGGGGGTTGTTGTGGATATCATACTGTATGTGGTTGTGGTGACCATCATATTGTGTAGGGGACAGTGTGAGGAGGGGTTACAGTTTGAAGAGGGCAGCATGGTGGGCAGTATGAGGGCATAGTGTGAAAAGGGGCACAGAATGAATATGAAGAGGGGACAATGTGAAAGGGAGGCACAATATGAAGAGGGGTTAGCATGGCGGGGGCAATGTGGAGATATAGAAAGTTGTAATGTAGTGTCCGATTTTCACGGACTGACATAATGGAGAGTGTGGAGAATCTTTTTTCTTTTCTCTTCCTCTCCAAGAAAATGGGATCCCACTCTGATCAGCGTTTGATTAGCATAATTGGACTGACTCTTGGATGGAGAGAAAACGGTCGTCTGCACCTGCCCTTAGGGTAAGTCCACAGAAATGTATATTCAGCTTGTGCTGTGCGTAAAACAAACTGATCTCACACAGACCAAAGTTATTGAATAGAGATGCTTAGATGACAATTTTTTCAGGTGGATCAAATGTCGCATGAATACAAAATGCAGAATGCATTATTCTCTTCCATATTTCGTTATGAGACTTGAGCCCATTCAAGTCTATGGGTGTGCAAAAAAAAAAAGATTTTTCCAGACCCATTGCTCTTCTTAACATAAGAAACTGTATTTATCTTTGGGAAATATCTTTGGGAAATGTTAATAAGTGTAAGGGAGACGACGAAACCGCAGGTACCTGCCTGCCGGGTCCGGAACTAGAAAGGCTGCATCCCCTGCTCCCTGGGGGAAGCTGTAGCCAGGCAGACCTTCCCCTGTGGCCTGGGGGAAGCTTGAGCGAGGCGGACCTTCCTCCTGTCTGAGGGGGGGCGGAGAGAAAAAAGGAGAAAACGCGCACAGCAGAGCAGTTTGGCGCGAACAGAGGGCAGAGCGCAGTCAGGTGAACGGCGCGCTCCACTTCCCTTCCCCACACAGAGCACCGGCGCCGCGACAGGCCATGCTGAGAGGGTCCACCGACTTCTGCAGAGGGACTGCTTCACTGAGGGAAGCCGTGTGTCCAGCAGCAGCCAAGCAGAGGAGTGCTCAGTCCTGGGAGCATCAGCAGCATGCAGGTCAGTGTTCGCTGTCTCCCGCCTCCAGCAGCAGAGACCAGAGAGGGAGAGGAACGTGCAGTGTGTGCCCGGTGACTACAGAGAGAAGTGCAGTGTGCCCGGTGACTACAGAGAGACGGAGGCGTACAGTGTGAGCTCGGTGACTACCAGAGAACAAGGTGCCGTACGGTCCGTGTCCATGAGTACAGCGTATGTTCCACATAAGAGTGACCGGGACCGGGACAGAGACTTGCATCCTGACATTGCCAGCGAATATTTGCCCAGATACTTGCGTCCTGACTTCATCAGTATATATTTGCAGAGCCACGTTGGGCTCGTTATGGACTAGGGCTCAGTGGAAGGTACCGGAGACCGACCGCTGCCGCCAGAAGATGAGGCATTGATGCCCACAGTATCCCATTGGAAAAGACACAGCGCCAACTGTTGCCGGCACCATCGACTTCCCATCAGGAGTCACAGTTTGAGGAACTTATGAAACCAGTGTTTCACAAGCACCGCCATTACCTCATCCGTTATTTCTGAATATCCTTTTATGCAAATAGATTGTTTATTCCCCTGTTTGACCCTTTATCTCCCTGCGTGGAGTATTCCCCTGTTAAATAAAACTGTTAACCCTTGCTCTGCCTCCTGTCCGTCACTGCATCCCGCAACCTGCTCTCCCACATAAGCGCTGATGTATTAAAATTAGAGATGAGCGAATACGATCGGAATAGAATATTGTTTTTGCAATATTCGTCGAACACAGCCGAACGTCATTAGAGTCAATGGGAGTAGAAATTGACGAATATATTCGGAACCGATCATAAGACATACATTCGACCCGAATAGTGTTCGAATATGGCACGAATATGTCAAAATCAGATTCGGGACCAAAATCCAAACAAATTCGCTCATCTCTAATTAAAATGGATACCATATGGATGCAAAAAAATGACATATGGATAGCACGTAGATGCAATCCGTGGATTGTATTGTATACGGATGTAGATACAAGTAAGGAATCATCTGTTTTTCCAGGAGAAAAGTCGGACAAATTTTGTATACACTTGTGTGAACCTAGCCTTATAGCAAGGGGTCTGCCATTGAGGACCCCTCTATGAGCCAGTGTATAAAGATACCAATAAATAGCTACTCTCTGGTAGACTTCATCCATTTATGGATTACATAGTTGACTAATCATTGCACTTGTCATCATGCAATACTGCAGTAAGTTATCTACACTTTTCTCCTACCACTTAGCTTGTAATACTATTTATTTTGTCTGTAACATAGCAATATACACTGCTCAAAAAAATAAAGTGAACACTCAAATAACA
>VIAB01009412.1:62595-73469 GCA_009801035.1 Oophaga pumilio | reverse complement strand
TGGAATTAATGGCACTATATAAATAAATAATAATAATAATCATCATCCTGCTGCAGTTATTGATGGACATTCTCTCCCATTGTAAAATGGCGTGACAAACAGCATTTTTTTATCATTACATAAAGCAACAGATCTCCTAAATGGCCTCAGCAGAATCAACCCCCAGGAAATAGTCCGTAAAGTACGAAGTTATATGATATGTTCCTCCAGGGCACTGAGTCATTGAATTAATGTTCCAGGACATCCTACTAGCCATGCACCAAGTTGCAATTCCAAAAGACACAAAGAGTTACTTTGGTTAATACAGAATTTTGTATAGTTTTCAGACATGCATGAATTGCCAAATTTGTAGCCTGCCCTGTATCTCCATCCATGTCAAATCTTTGTGCCTATTAGTCAACATGCCAGAAGACACATTAGTCGTCCATAATGTCTTTATCATTCAGCAGGAATCCCTGTAATAAACTACATCAAGTCCTTGACTCTGATGAACTTGTGGATGGTCTTGGATTTTCACAAGTCAGGCTTAAATCCCTCTTGTTGGTACTCCCTCACAAACCAAAAAATGTCTCCATAGAGCCAGGGCATTGTCCAGTTGTAAGGGTAGGAACTGCTCTATTTGTCCTAGCTGAGTCCACACGGCATGGTAAGAAGGAAAAAGAGAGACATGGACAGCAGAGCGTCTCTTCATTTGCAAAATTATATAAAAACACTCACAAAACAATTTAGCAGAATTTTGGAGGATTTCTGGATGTCCTTTGCACCCTCTTTTATAATAATAAAATGTACAGTATATACTCAAGTATAAGTCGATCCGAGTATAAGCCGAGGCACCTAATTTTGCCATAAAAAACTGGGTAATCTTATTGACTCGAGTATAAGCCAGGTATGCATTGTCCCCTCATCCCTATCCTTGTATGCATGGTTACCCGTCCCATCCGTGTATGCATGGCTTCCCCATCGCTGTCCTTGTATGCAAAACTTCCCCCTCCCATCCTGGTATGCATTGCTCTTTATCCCCTATCATTGTATGCATGGTTCCTATAAAAAAACAAACATACATCCTACTTACCTTGCCTTCACACCTTCACTGCTTCTCGTTCCGGCGGCAGCAGCTCTTCCCGCAGAGCGATCACATGGCCCCGCTCATTAAGGTAATGAATATTCACTCCACGCCTATAGGAGTGGAGAGGCATGCATATTCATTACCTTAATGAGTGGGGCCACGTGATCACTCAGCCGGATATGCTGCTGGCGCCGGAACGAACGAGATACAACGAGGGCGCGCAGGAAGGTGAGTAGGATGTGTGCTGGAAGCCGGTAGTTGCGGCTGTCACTGTGCGCTATTACAGAGAAATGAATATTCAATTCTCTTTAGCACAGGCTTTAGCCACAGCCGCCAACTCCTGCCTCTGTGACCGGCTGCTCCACCACTCACCCGCCATCTTTTTGGGACAATTGACTCGTTTATAAGCCGAGGGGCGTTTTCAGCACAAAAAAATGTGCTGAAAATCTCGGCTTATACACGAGATGAGCGAATTTGTTCGGATTTGGTTCCGAATACGATCGGAATCGAATATTGTTTTTGCAATATTCGAACACAGCCGAATGTCATTAGAGTCAATGGGAGTAAAAATTACCGAATATGTTCTGAACCGATCAACCGATCATAAGACATACATTCCGCATGAATATTGTTCGAATATGGCTCGAATATGTCAAAATCAGATTCTGGTACAAAATCCGAACAAATTCGCTCATCTCTATACACGAGTATATACGGTAATATATAAAAACACATTTATTATAATAATAAATGTATATACAGCTGTGGTAAAAATGAAGAAACCACTGCAAAATTTTCAGTTTGTTTGATTTTTCTACTCATAGGTATATTTTTGAGTAAAATGTAAATTGTTCTTTTATTCTATAAACTACTGACAACATGTCTCCGAATTTCCAAGCTATAAATTTTGTATTTATTTCAGAAAATGAGAAATGGTCAAAATAACAAAAAAAATGCAGTGCTTACAGACCTCAAATAATGCTAAGAAAGCAAGATCATAATCATTTAGAAGCAACAATACTAATGTTTTAACTCAGGAAGAGTTCAGAAATCAATATTTTGTGGAATAACCATGATTTTTAATTGCATTTTTCATGCGTCTTGGCATGCTTTCCACCAGTCTTTCACACTGCTTTTGGGTGACCTTATGCCACTCCTGGTACAAAAATGTAAGCAGTTCTTTGTTTGATGGCTTGTGATTATCCATCTTCCTCTTGATTACATTCCAGAGGTTTTCAATGGGGTTCAGGTCTGGAGATTGAGCTGGTCATGACAGGGATTTGATGTGGAGGTCCTTCTTCCACACATTGATTGACCTAGCTGTGTGGCATGGCGCATTGTCCTGCTGGAAAAATAGTCCTCAGAGTTTGGGAACATTGCCTGAGCAGAAGGAATCAACTGTTTTTCCAGGATAACCTTGTATACGGCTTGATTCATATGTCTTTCGCAAAGGATAACCCGTGCAATTCCAGCCTTGCTGAAGCATCCCCAGATCATCACCGATCCTCCACCAAATTTCACAGTGGGTGCAAGACACTGTGGCTTGTACGCCTCTCCAGGTCTCCATCTAACCAATAGACGACCAGGTGTTGGGCAAGGCTGAAAATTAGACTCATCCGAGAAGATTACCTTACTCCAGTCTTCTATGGTCCAACCGTTATGGTCTTTGGCAAAATTCAGCCTTGCTTTCCTTTGCTTCTCATTGTTGAAAGGTTTTTTTCTAGCTTTACATGACTTGAGCCCTGCCTCTAGGAGCCTGTTACGAACTGTTCTTACTGTGCACTTCACCTCAGCTGCCATTTGCCATTCCTTTTGTAGGTCACTTGATGTCATCCTGCGGTTGCTGAATGACATTCGAATAAGATGACAGTCCTCCCGGTCAGTGCAGAGTCGTTTTCGCCCTCTGCCGGTCTGTAGCTTTGTTGTCCTCAATGTCTGCTGCTTGACCTTGTTGTAATGGACTGCCGTCTTAGAAATTTTAAGGATGGAGGCAACATGACGCTCACTGTATCCGTCTGCTACTAAAGCCAGAATTGAGCCCTTTTTTCCTCACTCAAGATTTTTCTTTTCAACTACTTTGGCATGGTTAAAAGTTATTTTTTCATTCCTATTACTTTTGGGACTTTACTAGCACTTGTTTTGCCATCCAGCTTGTCCTATTACAAGAGGATTGTGAACACCACAGCAGTGTTTTTATACTTTCCTTCGGTAAATAAGATTTGGTTCAGGTGATCACCTAATCAGAAGCACATTAAGTAGAATGAGGTGTACTCTGGTTGGAATTCAACTGACACTGGAATGGAATGGCTGTCAGACATGTAGAAAAACAGATTTTTATAAAACTGTGCAGTGGTCTCTTAATTTTTTCCAGAGCTGTATATATTGTACTGATAACTAATTTTATGAAAAAAGTACACATACTTGCGTGAAAAAGTGTTTGCCCCTTCCTGATTTCCTGTTCTTTTGCATGTTTGTCACACATAAATGTTTCAGATCACCAAATAAATATGAATATTACACATGATAACAAAAGTAATCATAAAATGCAGTTTTTAAATGAAGGTCTTTATTATTAAAGGAAAGAGAAATCCACTATGCACCAAATTATAGCGCTCCTTTCATTCTGAGTTTTGCACTGTACCTCGAAAGTATTTCACGATTACATGTAGGGTACTGGCGTACTCAGGAAATATTGCAAACAAACTGTGAGGTCCATTTTTCTAATTAGCCCTTATAAAAATAAACAAATTGGGGTTAGCACAACATTTTAGTGGTAAAAATTTAATTATTCTTTCTTCACAGCATAATGGTATAAATGTGATGTCAACATGGTCACTGCACCCCTAGATGAATTCCTTGAGAGATGTAGTTTATAAAATGACATCACTTATGGGGGTTCTGCTGTTCTGACACATCAGGGGCTCTGACAATGTGACATGGCACCCTCAAACCATTCCAGCAATATCGGAACCACAATATGGCGTTTCTTTCCTTCTGAGCTTTGCACTGTGCCTCAAAAGTAGTAGTTGACCACATATGGGGTATCGGTGTACTCAGGAGAAATTGCACAACAAATTGTATGGTGCAATTTCTCCTGTTACCCTTGTAAAAATAAAAAATGGGGCTAAAAGAACATTTTTGTGGGAAAAATTTGATTTTTTAAATTTTCATATCTCAACATTATAAGCTTCTGTGAAGCATTTGGTGGTTCAAGGTGCTCACCACATGTTTCTATGCATTCCATGAGTGGTCTAGTTTCCAATATGGGGTCATTTGTGGGAGGTTTCCACTGTTTAAGCACATCAGGGGCTCTCCAAACGCAACATGGAATCTGCTAATGATTCCAGCAAATTTAGCTTTCAAAAAGTAAAATGGTGTTCCTTCCCTTCCGAGCACTGCCATGCACCCAAACAGTAGTCTTCCTCCACATATTGGGTATCGGTATAATGAAGAGAAATTGCACAACAAATTGAATGGTGCAGATCCCAATGTTACCTTTGTTAAAATGCAAAATTTGGGGCTAAAAAAACATTTTTGTGAGAAAAAATGATTTTTTTATTTTCACGGTATTAAGTAATAAACTTTTGTGACGCACGTGAGAGTTCAAGGTGCTCACCACATATCTAAACATATTCCTCGAGGGACTAGTTTCAAAATTACTTCACTTATGAGGGGTTTCTAACTGTTTAGGAACATCAAGGACTCTCTAAACATGAGATTGTGTCCTCTAATGATTCCAGACAATTTTTCATTCAAAAATTATGCTCCTTCCCTTCCAAGCCCAGCCATGCGCCCAACCAGTAGTTTTCCCCCACATGTGGGTTATCGACGTGCTCAGGAGAAATTGCACGATCAATGTTGAGGTTTATTTTCTCCTGTTACCCTTGTGAAAATAAAAAAATTGTATCTAAAATTAAATTTATGCAAAAAAAAAGTTAAAGTTAATTTTTTCCTTCCACAGTCTATTAATTCCTGTGAAGCACCTAATGGGTTAATAAACTTCTTGAATATGGTTTTGAGTACTTTTAGGAGTGCAGTTTTTTAGATTTGCAACACTTTTGGGTATCTTCTGTCATGTAGGCCCCTCACAGTCACTTGAAATGTGATGCGGTCCCTAAAAAAATCATTTTTTAAATTTTGTTGGAAAAATAAAAACTTGCTGGTCAACTTTTAACCCTTTTAACTTCTTTGCAAAAAAAAAACATGTTTCAAAAACTGTGCTGATGTAAAGTAGACATATGGGAAATGTTGTTTATTAACTGTTTTGTGTGACATAACTTTCTGGTTTAGGCGCATAGAAATTAAAAGTTTGAAAATTTCAAAATTTTCAAAACTTTAGCCAAATTTACGATATTTTCAAATAAACACAAGTTATATCTGACAATTTTTACCACTGTCATGAAATACAATGTCACGAAAAAATGTTCACAGAATCAGTGGGATCCATTGAAGAGTTTCAGAGTTATTACCACATAAAGTGACACTGGTCAAAATTGTAAAATTTGGCGTGGCCATGAAGTTGAAAACAGATTTGAGAGGTGAAGAGGTTAACAGCATATCTATGCTATTTTTTTTACATTGTTGGAAAACCCCATTAGGGTTCGTCCGTGTATGACTTATCTGCAAAGTGGCAAAATTTGCACCCATTCGTGTGGATTTTGCTGCGTAATTGTTCATGATTTAAGGTAGCTATCACCCTTTGCAACACAAAAAGGTGGAGACCACATAAATGACTGCTCTATTCCATACAATGCTATCTAATGTAAAACATATAGTGCACATTAGACAAAAAGCACTGAATGGCATCTGTAGAAGGAATCCATTTAATGTACAGTATACTGAATATCCTGGTGTATGCACTAAATGGAGGCCATTAACATGATGTCAAGAGAGCTTTCTGTCAGTCTTTTGGAAATAACCTACAGCACATATTTTATTACAGACAGGTAGACAGGGCTAGTGTTAGGGGCAGACAAACCAGGCATTTACCTAGATCCCCCTCAGATGCCCGTAGCCAGTTGCATCCCACTAATATTGGCAGGCCACACGGCCACTGTGAGACCTGTGAGTCAGGTAGGCTCGATGCCAGCGTAGTCCCCCTGCATCACGCTTTCAACTGAAGCATTCAACTGTATCAGCATTATAGATGCCGATACAGTTGGAAGCAATGATGGAGGTGAGAGCATCAGGTGACGCTCCCTCTCCCATAATTCCTCCTCTGCGTCTGACTCAGTGGGTGCGATTATGTCACTACATCACGTGCCATGCTGTGCTGTAAAGTGGAGCTGCTGAGTAGATGTGCTGCAGAGACCAGCGGGGGAACAAGGAGATGTCAATATGTGTTTTTTTTACTATTTTTTTAAATCTGTGAGTACATAGTGGCCATAATACTGCAGGACTATGGGGCTTTATTATACTATTTGTACTCTATGGGGCTGAATTATACTCAATTGGGCTTTATTATACTTTATGGGGCTGCATTATACTATACATACTTTATGGGGCAGCATTGTACTCTATGGGGTTGCATTATACTCTATGTGGATGCATTATACTATGAGGAGTGCATTGTACTATATGTAGGACTATAGAGGGTGAATTACACTATATTGAGGACTATGTGGAGTGTATTATACTATATGGAGGACTATGGAGAGTGTATTATACTATATGAAGGATTATGGGGTGCATTATACTGTACAGAGGACTATTGGGTGCATTATACTGTATGGAGGACTATGGGGAGTGTATTATACTATATGGAGGACTATGAGACACATTATAAACATGTAACAGACAGTGATAAAGCTTTCAAATTGGTTGTTAATGTCCACGTGGCTTTTCAGGCAAAACTAATTATTTGCAAAAAACACACATACTTTGTACGAGGGCCGGACATAGACAGAAGAGGACCCCGGTGTAAGCAGAGTTTATGGACCTTTGCAGTCATCATATCGCACAATTCTACCTGCTTTGGAGGGAGATGTGGGCCCCCTTACCTCTTAGGCCCTGTGCAATCGCACAGGTTGCACCAATGTATGTCTGCCCCTGTTTTGTACCAATATGATGGCACAAGTTAATTTTATTACCTCTATTAGTCTAATTTCTCAAAACTGTACATAAACTTGGTGCATGGCATGTATGACATTTTTGCCCCAATTTCTGCCTGAATTTTGCCATCATAGGCCTTCGTTTTTTTATGCTATGTACTCCATTTGAAAAAAAAAAAACAAGTGTGGAATGCTAAAATGCATGGCATTGTTACATTCTATACCTGATAAGATTGAAAGAAGACAAAGGTCCGTCAAGTCCAAACAATCATTTTAACCTGTTGGTCCAGAGGAAGGTAAAAACCTGAGACGATGCTAATTGTCTCATACTAGGGAAAAATTCCTTAGAGACTTCAATTGTGGATGTTAAAATAAAACCCAGGATTAACATCCCATTAACAGAAATATAGTACTAGATATGAGCAAATACATTGGCAGGACCCTGGTCCAATGAAACATTGGCATTTCATGGCCATGGCTGCCAGATGGGAGCCCTGTAAATCGACTCCTTCCTGCCAGCAACTTCCTTTGATTAGTTGGCCTAGCATGATGTCATGTGTTCATCACACCACAACATTGACGTCTTGCCAGGCCAGCTAATGACAGAGGAACCAGTCATGCCAACAGCTCCCGTCCAGCAGCTATGGAATACTGATGTGATCACTGGATCAGGGTCCTGCGAATCGATTTGCTTTTCTCTAAATAGTGCTCATAGACAATGATATTATATTATTCAAAAAAGGCTTGCAGCTTTTCTTAAATTTGCTCAATGAGACAATCATCAAAACATTGTGTGGCAGAGAGTTACGTAGTCTTATGGATCGCCCGCCAGGGCAGTGGGGTACTCGGTACCGAGCCGCTTCTTAAAGGGGCAATGTCACAGCGGCAGTGACCCGGTCCGTGACCCTGGGCATCCAATAAAAGGGGAAATATTTACAGGGGATTAATAGAGTTTGTAATAAAGTGTTCTTGACGCCACCTGTGGTTTCTGGTCAGAGGTGACCAGCACTACAGTGCAGATTCTCTGGGACTGATGGCGTTGCAGCAGAGTTGGTGTAGCTCTCCACAGGCAGAGCTTAGTCCCAGGGCAGATGTATGATGTAGAAGATGGTAATGTTGGTAGATGCAGCAGTGTTGGTTTTGTGACGCAGGAATAATTAGAGGACACAGCTGGGTGCAGTTTCCATAGCTTTACTCACAGTTCTGGTGCGCACAGATGCCCGCTTGGTGCTGTGTCCTCCAGGTGAGGGGCTCAGCCAGCTCCCAAGTAGATCAGGATACACTTTTCCAGGACTCCTTTCAATATGTTCTTTTCTCAGTAGTCTCACTGTGCTGACTCTCCAGCTTTCCATCTTGTCCAACACCTCGCAATCAGTGTCCCAAGCCAGTAGTCGCAGACATTGTCGGATAACATCCTCTCTGCTTTTCCTTGCTCCCTTATGGCAGAGAAGATAATTGCGGTTCAGTAGCTGAGGCACCTAGAGGTGCCACTGCCTCCGGCTTGCTGGCTGAGTCTTAAAGTTCTCCACTAGGCTAGGGGCCGGTGTCCCTTCAGCGACCTGGTCCCTCCACAATTAGATCGGGCCCCATGGATGTATCACTCACTATCCATGCCCCTAGGACCACTTCTGCCCTTCAAGAAGCTTCTCTCTCTGTTCCTTCTTATCTAACTTTCTCCGTCTGGGGACGAGCTGCTAACAGCTCCATGTCCCCTCCTATTCTGTCTGACTCTCCAGACTCTCTTTTCTGCTTTCTCTAAGTTCATTTCCCCTCCTTCTTACTCTCTCTACCCACCTCTCAACACTCTTTCCTACCCAGCCTGGGATGAGACCATCCTCCCGTAGGGTACGTCCAGGGTGCCCGGCTGCTATAGTGTGTATTGGATGCAAGTGTTGGGTGGTGCTCCCTCCTTACCTGAGAGTGGGGTATCACACCTCTGGATGAGGTGCAATACCGCTGTGGTGACTGAACCCTCAGGAGCACCACACTTACTCCTCTCATTCTTAGCTGGGGCTAAGGACTACAGTGTGCACCTTACTTGTGTCCCATGTGCAGCACTGTATCTAGCACTTTAATAAGCATTTGCATTTTTTCTCAGACAGTGTGTCTTGATGCCAAATATTTGCTTTTACTGTGGACTAGAATGGTGGGTATACCATGAGATACTATGTTCAGATATTCTGGAATTGTTGCTAGCACATTATTGATATATACACAAGCTGTCCCACTGCTATTACAATTTTTAATTTTTTCCTTAGGGCACTATACTCCAAATTTCTATGTAGAAACTACTGTATTTATCATGAGAGTTGCCACTCCCCTGTTGTTTACTAGTACTTCTTCCCGCATAGGAATTTAGTTTACATGTATAGATGTTGGTGCTTGTTAAACTGCTCTCACAGTAAAGAATCATTGTCTGTTGATGAACAGCCTATGGGTTGGTATTACTGATCAGTAGGGTCTTTATTTGCTGGTGTTATATAACTCAGATATAATATTTTTGCCTTATAAATATGTTTAAATATGTTTACATTAAAGAAAATAATTGACAGTTATACCCATGTATAGGCTAGGGCAATGTTGGCGAACCTATGGCACCTGTGCCAGAGGGGACACGCAGAGCTCTCCCGGTGGACAAGCGTGCTATTTCCTCACCACTAGCGCAACCACGTTCGCTATCTCCCGCGCCGCGGCCACTTTCATCTGCATGTGCGCCATCACATCAGGCCGCCATTCACCCTCCCATCAGTCTGCTCGTGTGCTGAAGAGGGGAATGTCGCATGGGTTGATGAGAGTGGCAACGGTGCTAGTGCCCGCAGGTAGGACTGTGATATATGAAGAGACTAGATCAGCACTGGAACAGGAAGAGGTGAGTAGTTTTTTTTATGTGAGGCCATTATCCAGTATGAAGCACTATTTGGGGCCAATGTACACTATGAAGCATCATGTGGGGCCATTATGCAGTATGGAGCACCATATGGGGCCATTATACAGTATGGAGAACCATGTGGGCCTATTATATTATATTGTATGGAGCACCACATGGGGCCATTATACAGAATAGAGCACCATGCAGGGCCATTATACAGTAAGGCGCACCAAGTGGGGCTATTATGCAGTATGGAGCGCTATCTGGGGCCATTATACAGTATGGAGCATCATGCGAGGCCATTATACAGTATGGAGCATCATGCGGTGCCATTCTACAGTATGGAGCATCATGTGGGACCGTTATACAGTATGGAGCACCAAGTGGGGCTATTATGCAGTATGGAGCACTATGTAAGGCCATTACACAGTATGGAGCATCATGCGGGGCCATTATACAGTATGGAGCATCATGTGAGGACATTAGACAGTATACAGTATACATTATACAGTATTCACTGTGGGGATATCATACTGCACTATCTGGGGCCATTATACAGTATGGAGCATCATGAGAGGCCATTATACAGTATGGAACATCATGCGGGGCCATTATACAGTATGGAGCATCATGTGGGGCCATTATACAGTATAGAGCATCATGCGGGGTCATTATACAGTATGGAGAACCATGTGGGGCCTATTATATTGTATGGAGCACCACATGGGGTCATTATACAGAATAGAGCACCATGCGGGGACATTATACAGTATGGCGCACCAAGTGGGGCTATATGCAGTATGGAGCACTATCTGGGGCCATTATACAGTATGGAGCATCATGCAAGGCCATTATACAGTATGGAGCATCATGCGGGGCCATTATACAG
>VIAB01009411.1:63868-78631 GCA_009801035.1 Oophaga pumilio | reverse complement strand
GCATTGTGGCCCTTTTCGTATGTTACATATGGCTAACATTATGTAGATTAGGCAGGATGTGTTATATTGGTGGCCCACGTTCATTTTCCGGCCCTTTTCTTGATCATGTGCATTATGGGATGTATTTCCCCTTTTTTGCCAGATACCTTGTTTACTGATCTTTAATAAAGTTTACATTTTATGACCATTGGACTGTTTTTCCTCTCTTTCTTTTTTGCTTGTATTCATTAGCAGTCGGTCAAATATTGTCCATTTTTTGGTACTCTATATCATTGAGTTTTTGATCCTAAAGGATCGCTCTTTTCATCTATTTATCTATGTATTTAGCCAATATCGCCGTTTATATTTTATACCCCCATGGAACTTATCTAGTTGTATGGTAAGTACTTTGAACCCACAAATGCTTCATAGAAGTTTAGAGCCGGAAAAATAAAAAGCATATTTTTTCCATAAAAATGATCTTTTCGCTCTCAATTTTTTATTTTCCCAAGCATAACAGCAGAAATTTGACCACAAAAGTTCTTGTGCAATTTGTCCTGAGTACGCTGAAACCCCATATGTGGGGGTAAACCACTGTTTGGGCACATGGCAGAACTGGGATGGGAAGGAGCTCCGTTTTACTTTTTAAGCGCAAAATTGGCTGGAATTGAGATCAGACGCCATGTCGCGTTTGTAGAACCCCTGATGTGCTTAAACGGTGGAAACCCCTCACTATTGACACCATTTTGTTAACTAGAGCCCCCAAGGAACTTATCAAGATGTGTGGTGAGCTTGCTAAATCCCCAAGTGCTTCATAGAAGTTTATAACATAGAGCCGTGAAAATGAAAAATCATATTTTTTTCCACAAAAATAATCTTTTCGCCCCAATTTTTTATTTTACCAAGGGTAACAAAGAAATTGGACCCCAAAAGTTGTTGTGCAATTTCTATTGAGTATGCCAATTCATCCATATATAGGGGAATACTACTTTTGAGGCACAGTGTAAAGCTCAGAAGGGAAGAGGTGCCATATTGGAGTTCAGATTTTGCTGGAATGGTTTGTGGGTGCCAAGTCACATTGGCAGAGACTCTGAGTTGCCAGAATAACAGAAACCCCCTATATGTGAATTCATTTTACAAACTACACTCCCCAATGAATTCATTTAGGGGGGCAGTGTTCATATTAACATCATATGTGCCTCACAAAATTTTATAACAATGAGCGCTGAAGAAAGAATAAATTACATTTTTACCACTTAAAAGTTGTTTTAGCCCAAAGTTTTTAATTTTTCTAAGGGCTAATAAGAATTAATTTTACAACAAACTGAGGTCCATTTTTCCTTGAGTGTGCTAATACCCTACCTATAATCGGGAAATATTTTTCAGGCACAGTGCAAAGCTCAGAAGGCAAGGAGTGCCAGACTTTACTGTTACGGTTTGCAGGTGCCAGGACCCACTTGGAGAGCCCATGAGATTCCAGAACAGCAGAACCCATAATTGACCCCATTTCACGAAATACACCTCTCAATTAATTCATCTAGGGGTGCATTGATCATAATGAAACCATGTGTGTGTCACAGAATGTTATACCATTGGGCACTGAAGACAAACTACATTTTTACCACCAAAATGTTGTTTTAGCCAAAGATTTTACATTTTCACACAAGAAGTGAGTAAAAATGCACCAAAATTTGTCCCACAATTTCTACTGTTGTGGCAATACCCCATATGTGGCTGTACAATACTACTTAGCCATACTGAGAGACTCGGGAGGAATGGAGGGCTATTTGACTATTCAAGTGAATGGGTCTGTGCACGTCTTTCATGATATCTGTTGTTTTCTATATCTATGCTTCTGTAAGAAATCTTTATAAGATGGGAATTCTTCTTTCGTTTAATTTGTAATTTTTTTTTGTAATGTTCCCACATCTAAGAAAATTAGCGTTTACAATGTTCAGTCTAAACTATACTTTTTATGTAAAGTAAATTTATATATATTTTATATTGTAAAATAACAGAAAAGCCACAAGGAACTAAATATAAAAATTAATCGAAACTAACAAAAAGCATTTCAAAGCTCAAAAGAGATTATCTTTCAGAGACATGTATTTCTTTTCAATCTCACCCATTTTTTCAGTTTAAAATGATTGAAAAATGATTGACAGGAGCTCTTAGAATGAAAATTGTCCGGTAAATATAATGACCCATCAATTTACACCTTTTTAAACTTCCCATAAAGCAGATTGCAATATTAATCATAAGAGCTATTATTCTTGTGTATTAGTTTGACTTTATAATTATGTACAGATTTCTATGAACTAACTGATCTTTCAGCCAGAGATGAAAAAATAAATGCAATTTTACCCCAAAATCTACTGAAAACTAAGAACATATCTATGTATAGATTTCAAAGGAAGAAATTAATAAATGCATATTTCATATGTATAATTTGAGATTGTAGCTTGATCATAATCAGTGTAGTAAATCTTTAAAAATATAAATGACAGTATATTAACTGTAGTTTATGATTATTACTCTTAAAAGATTATGTGTTACATGTTTGCAAGCAAAATGTAACTATTGAAAAACTGCATGTAACTGGCTAAGAACATTAATTATCTGAAGTAAACCTTCATGGAATTTAGTCTTAATTTATCTAAGTTTCAGTGTTATTTGGTCAATTCTTACTAATTCATATGCAAATCAATTGATTTTAACACTGGAGCTTTAATCTAACCTTCCATCTGTAGCTTTATTTGTATTCCTGATATATCACTAGAAGTGATTTTGATTTTTGTTTTCTATTTTGAGTAAACATCAATGAAATTATGAAATATTAATAATTGTTCAATAATATTCTTATCTAAAAACCTCCCTATATCCTTCTAATAAAACCCCTTTCACTTTCTATATCTCTAAACATTTTTGCTACTATTATAAGTTGAAGCATGCAACCTCCATGCATACACCTGGTTTAATCAGTGGAGCTTCCATGTCCTTTCTTATCTTATTGCTTGTGCACTTTAATAAATTATAAATGTTCCAAACATGTACAGTAGAAAAGTATTAAAAATTGTGAGTTCTCTTTCAATGGATGTCTTCAAACAGAGGCTGGAAAGACATCTGTCTAAGATGGTTTAGTGAATCTAGCACTGAGCAGGAGGTTGGACATGATGACCCAGGAGGTCCCTTCCAACTCTACCATTCTATGATGCTATGAAAATACTGCTGAGATGCCTAGATTTTTTCATAAACCCTTACTTACAGGTAACCAGTAGTTAAACCTTGTGTCCTCACAATATGCTATAACACATATACTATAATATTGTGCATGTCATTGTGAATAACGCAGTCCAGTGAAACATGTAAGCTTCTTTGGTCATAAATGATTTAGCAGTTGATATTCTGATTGATATTCTGTTCATTCAGAGTAATGAAGTTAAACTATATGTATGTGTACACATGCATTACTTATATGTAACTATATCACATGGAAGAAAACTGTAATCGACACACAAAAAATATTTTGTCACCAATTTTTTTCTATCTGATCTAATTGCAGAACAAAATAGGGGCAGAAACCTTGATTGCAGCATTGTTTACCTAACTGGATTGCTTGCTGTAGTTTTGATAAAAGCACTGCTTTATCAGCAGGAGATTATCACTATTGGACTAGTAAACATTCTGCCAGGTTGCCATCTACTGTATATTCATGAGCCAATCAGCAGTTTGAGTGGGGTTCTACAGAGCTCAGCATTCAGAGAACAGGTAAATCTGCAGAAGATGAAATAAAAAAAAATCAAAACACAGCCCTATAAGTGATCTATCTCAGGAATCAGGAACTCTGTTGCTCCATCATGCTGCTCTCAGATCGATATCTAATTACTGGTGACAGATTCTTTTTAACACAGCACAAGCCATGTTACATGTCAAGTTTCGGCTTTAGGATATCTTCACGTATGATAATAAATGCTCTGTTTTCATTCTTGAAATCATTTTTATATATTTAAGCTATGCACAAAGTAGCATGTCTCTTTTGCATGATTTTTTTCAGACCAAATACTAAAAAATATAGGTCAAGGTTAGAGATAGTGGATCTGACAGGGTTTGTATTCGCCAAATGGCACAGATTTTACCAGGAATTTTAATTCACAGCTAATTTATTTTCCTTAAATTAAAAGTCACTTATTATGTTCTGAGGTCTGAAAAGACTATGGAGCAAAAGAAACGTAAAATGCAAAAAACAGCTATTAATATCACACCAATCCCCTCTCTGGCCATACCCGCTGCTCACTGTCTTCAGAGACACTTTTTAGCCCCACACACTGAACTCCCAGGCCTCTTTACACTAGAACTTCTGCTGTGACAAGACCGATGATGTCCCTGCATATTCACATAACAAGAGCTCGGTTCATATTGTGACATCAAGATATTACGTTATGAAACACATGTGCAGGGATGTTTCGGGCCTAGTTGCGTCCAGAAATATTGGCCTCTTGTGCAAGTCGTAAGCTTGTGTACCTGTGATGATGAAGTCAGAATGTCATGACCTTACAAATTCTTGCTTTATTTTATTTTGTTTTCAATAAATCTTCACTTAAGTTAGTATCATAGTTGGCTGAGTTATTGATCCATAAAAAATAAATGAAAAATGTGCCCTAACATCAGTCTGCTGATTGTATTCAGTGAACTTCAATAGGTGTTTACAGAAAGTAAAAACAAGGTGAAAGAAATGTCAATCTAAATACATTCCTAAATATCTTTAATGAGTGAATTACACTTGTTTTGTGTATGGAGGTAATCACTATAGTGTATTAAATTGGCCACCATATTTTATACTGACACAAACCTGTCTGAGTATATTAATAGGACAAGTATCTATGAGCATGTGCAGTAGGCAACCTCGCCCTCTCTCTTTAAGTTTAGGTAAAAGTACTCCCAGTGGATATTTTAACCTAAGAGTAGAGATATAAGGAACGATAAGGCTAGACTAAGAATATTCGGCTCATTTTGCTTTTCTCTATGTTGCTCTGAAAGCTGAGTAGCTGCTGTGACCTAAACATAGCTGACAGTTTGTGGTATACAGTAGCGACCAAAAATTTTACTTCTGAATAGTTGTTGTGATGCCATTTTTCTGGTGATGAATTAAAAGTGCATGAAGTTGTCATCATGTAAGACCTTAATTTTAACCAAAATGCTTTAAAATATAGGTATGGTCATTTAATTAAAGAAAACTGACTGCCAACTGTGCTGCAGATACTATTTATTGATAACAACATAGAGAGTAATTCATTGTTTACAATGCCATAGCTTAGTAATTTTTAGCATGACCTCTCTCTTTAATTACTGGGCCACACCGACTGGGCATTGAAGCCACTAAGGTATACAAGACATCTTGAGGGATCTTGCTTCATTCCATTTGCAAATCTGCAAACAATTAATCTTTGTTGCTATTGGTATGAGCCCCAACTCGTCGCCAAACTCATCCCAAAGGTGCTTTGTAGGGATAAATCAGTTGATTGGCTTGGTCATTGCAATAGGCGAAAATTTTTCTTTGCTAACCAATTTTTTACTAACTTTGATGTGTGCTTAGCATCATTATACTAAAAAGGCTGCACTGTATCATGCTAAAGCATGTCAATGTGGAATATGTGAAATTTGAATAGCAATACGGCTTTGGAGTATTAGGAAAAATTTGAGACGCTTAGCATAAAATTTGGCCAAATATTATCTGCCCACCAACCAACGTCAAGGTTGGTCTCAGTCTGATGGGTCCCTGACCTGTGTGAATACCTCTCTAAGGCTGATGTCTGAATTCCTGGGTGAATGTGGACACCTCTGTCAGCAATGACTGCATTTATGGGTAAGAAGGGACCTGCTGTAATTAAAATCACCACCTGGTGGGGCAGAGTGCTCGGTCAGTAAGCTAAGCATGATAGCGTGCAACCTTTTTTTGTATATTGTATATGGGTGTAGCTCCTTCCTGGTATGCACCTATTCACACTAGTCTGGATGTGCCAGTCAGTTTTTTTGTCTTTTGTATGTAAACTTACTGACTGAGCACTCCGCCCCCACCAGGTGGTGATTTTAATTACAGCAGGTCCCTTCTTACCCATAAATGCAGGCATTGCTGACAGAGGTGTCCCCATTCCTGACACATGACTCTGAGACCAGTCAAATTCCATAGCTAACTCTTTTTGGATTTTGCCTGACTTCAGTCTCATAATAATAAGCTTCCTGACATCTGGTGATAAATTTGGATTTGTCTTCGCCATGTTTTAACCACAAAACACACAAACAAAAAAAATCAAAATTTTAGGCAAAACTAGACTACTCATGACAAAATGTGCAAAATATTTGGCCCAGCAAATGTTTAAAACTAGCACATAAAGAGGTAAAACAATGTCAAACACACAATTTTCATTCTTATAGCTGACAACCATTTTCTTCCATTTTAATAAAATCACCAGGAAAATGGCATGGCAACAACCAGACAGTAGTAATCACACTTTTTTTTAAAAAAATGCAAAACTTTTTGTCTCTACTGTTGGTTGTTTCTAGGTCACAGCAGTGAGGCCACTAAATGTGCTTACTTATCGGCACCTCTTTTATTAGCATTCTAAGAAGTGTTTATATCAGTCGGACAAGATGGCATTTTCATGTATTATAGTAATATGTAGTGATTGGCTTTATATTTAAGAATGTATAATTAGTTGAGATTAGTGGATCTTTTGAAGTAGTGATTTGCCAACTTCAACAAATTTTCCCTCAAATTTGATTTGCATCAATTCCAGTGAATAAATTTGCATGAATCTCAGCATTGGAAACCTTGTGTATTGCTCTGACCATAAGAGTTTGCACTGTGCAAAAAAGGGAAAAAGAGGACCTCACTGACCAAAATAGCTTATACAGTACATGTTTATATTCTTTTTTATTACTGTTACCTATATATTTCAAAAGATGCATTCACATTTTTGTGCACTTGCATAGTTTACATTGGGATTATTTTTTAATTGTTTTAAATAATCTGTACTTCAGCAATATTACAAAAACAGTTTCTAATTACTAATCTTTTAACAAAAATATCATACAAATGAGAGTGAAAACTAAACAACTTACACTGAGCTTTATGGCAAAATTTATATGTTCAATTAAAAGTCAATGTGAAATATTCAGGGCAGATATCTAAAGTTTATTCTTTGATGTGCCCTGGATTTGCTGTTCACCCTGCCATGGTATCACACAAGGATGACCCACATTGGAGTGTCAGGTTGTCCACCCCATCACACGTACATGACATCTGAAGTAACAGCTGACATCAAAGTGTAAAGGCCAAACGAGGAGATTAATAAGATATTGGCAATTTAAAAGCATTGTCCTGGATCAGGATACTAATGAACTCATCTTAGAATATGCCCTCAATTACAGATCTGTAGTCATCAAACAAACCACACCTCACAAATCATTTATTTTCATATCCAGCAGCCGTATCTAAACAGTGAATGGAACCATAACTCAACAGTTGAAAGTCACTATGTAGTGAAGCTTTCTCAGTTCTTTTTGGTTTGCCACTACTACTGCAGTTCCTGGTAATAGTCAAGGCATTCACTGTTTTTATCCTGCCACTGCTAAAGCTAAAACCAGCCGATTGATGGGAGAGGGTATTGCTTGTTGTATACCTACTCATCTGATATCAATGATCTATCCTTACAATTAGTCATCAATATCATGACCATGAAAACTCCTTGTGCATCTCATATACTACAGGCAATAGCTATAGCAGCATTTAATTAATTAAACAGAGGGAGAAGGCCATAGCACATTAGATTTTGTTTGTGGTTATAATAAATGCTACCTCTATATTAGTATTATGATGTAACTGTATATCTATACTATTTAGAAGTATATTATTATATACATAAATATGTCCTATAGCTATGTTGTAAATAAAGGCTAATGGGTAGAGGGGATAATGTCAAAGTCTAAAATTTGTTCTGCCACCTAACGTACTCTAGCTATGCCCCTGCCAATTATGGCTGTAAGTTTTGGCCCAACTGGGGGGTTACATTTGAGGCTGTATTGTGCTCATGTGAAATTGGTATAAGTGTGGTTTGATGTTTAATTCATGATTATGTACATTTATGTAAGACATTGTAATTGAAAAATTGACATGCAATTATTTTTATATAATTAATATTGCATTTTTTGTTGCACTTTTTATAGCATATTTGCTATACACTGAAAACATTGCAGTCAATATTACATATGACGCAATCAATGCAAATTTTATAAAGAAAATTCAAACATGTGTTGAGTTTTTAAGCCCTTGGTAATTTTTTCTCAAAAGGCAACTTGCTCTAGGTAGTATTCTTCTTGCATTTTTCAGTAAGATTTGCTTTAGAAAAAAAAGTGTAAATAAACACAAAACACAACAAATTCTTATAAAATACACATGAAAGTCATGGCATTTTTACAAACAGAGAAAAAAAGGTAGAAATAAACTTTGAAAGAAGCCTAAAATCTAATTCTAAATGCACATTTAATCTTTGTGGGGCCATTAAACCTTTTAAGGCCCGGTACATTTATTTATGAAATTTTGAGCAATCTATACATTCATGCTTTCTAGGTAGAAACATTCGACTGTTTCACATGAATACATCTGGAATTTCAAAGCCCCAGGCAGATTTTCAGCAAAGCACATGCTGCTCTTGGCATTGTATGTTTCTTTCTTTTCTTTCTGCTACATTGGTTGCTTGTGAAATACCAAATTGATCCATATTATTAATGACATTTTGCTTTCCTTTCCTGATTTTTGAAGTTAAATTTAGTCAGGTTGCTACAGGCTTAAATTTATGCACGCAAAAAGAATTATATGCAGGCAAAGTGAAGGAAAGTTATCAATTTAGCAGGGATGATTTTGTCATATCTCTTAACTCATAAAAAAGGTCCAAAATTAGTCTTGTGTCGGGTTTGACGTCAACATACTGACATTGCTTCATGAGTTATAGAGATGCATAATGATGAGTTCAGACAGACAGACAAGCTGATAGATAGATAGATAGATAGATAGATAGATAGATAGATAGATAGATAGATAGATAGATAGATAGATAGATAGATAATTTAAAAAAATTTGGCCGCAGTACTAAAAGATACTGGGTGCAATAAAACCTGTTAAGGTGATGTCCAAACCTCCAAAAGAGAAAATCAAAAAAGTGAAAAACAGTGTCTTTACTGATCCATTAGCAGCATTTGATATGTGATCTGCTGTAATTTCCCTCCGGGATCAATAAAGTGTATCGTATCGTAATGGATCAGTAAAGCCACGCTTTTTCACCTTAATTTTTTGAGTGCTGCCTGTTTTTTTCTGATGTTCTAGATAAATAGATAGAAAAAGGAGGCAGCACTCGAATAAATAATGAAAAAAGTGGACTTTATTAGCCCATATGGTGTTTCAGTGTTTCGGCTGTGACCAGCCTTTTTCAAGCAGTGAATAGGAATAAACATCAGATATATATATAGTGCATCACATCATCATCAATTGATACAATCATTAGTAAAATTTTACATATAAAATATAAGTGCATAAGCACATGTTATCCATACTTGATTCATATTAGTATATGTGCATGCTATAACAACATGAACCTTATTACAATTCTTTTAGTCCATTAGGGCATGTTCATAAAGTGCATAGTGCTACATTGGTTTATGATTAATATGTGTTTTAGATAGATATTTTGACTCACCCTTGACACAATCATCTAGTCAATCCCTGTGTCCAGAGCTCCCAAAGGAATTTGAGCATGCTTAGTAGGCAGTTACCATCTTTCTTCAGGGAAACCATTCCCACATGTTTATTTCAGCAATCCTCCAGCATTTACAAGTCTAAATAGCCAAAAAAGGAGCTACAGATATGGGGTAGTCTCTCCCATAACTTTGAAGCGGTATACTTAGGCCTGGAGTGTTTTAGGACATATTTGTGTATCTACATGCAACTCCAATAGCCACAACTAGGGCCCAACAAAAGATCACCCCAAGTGAAGGGTTGTCTGCATTGCCAGAAATGCAAGATATAAACAATGTCACTATACAGAACAAATGTCTCACTCCCAGCATTAGGTGGAGATGGGAAGCAGTATATTTTCATTTTATAGAGCAAACCCCTTCAGGATAAACACCTTGGCTCCATTGCTTCCGTATTGTTGGGGCTCAATATGTTGATTGGCTACAAGACTGTGACAAAATATTGTTTAAATAAAAATGCATATTTAATTAACAAGAAAAATATACATAAAAATATAATTTTATATGGATGAGTCTTTCTTTTCTCGTGTGCTATTTAACTTAAATATCCATTCTAGTTCCTTTTTCTTCTGGAGACAAGTTCTGTATCCCCCTCTTCTTTGTGGGAGGATCATATCTATAATAATAATAATAATCTTTATTTATATAGCGCCAACATATTCCACAGCACTTTACAGTTTAACAGTTTCAAAACATAAGTCATAAGTAACAACGTTAACAGTACAATAATTAAAGCAATATAAGACGACCCTGCTCGTGAGAGCTTACAATCTACAATGAGGTGGGGGAGATACAAAGTACAAGTGTGTGTATATACAATGGTGCATTTACAATGATGGTCTAGCCATCTTGAGGGAGTGAGGGATGGATGGAGATAGTGAATGGGCTACACATACACACTTAAACATAGAACGACTTTGATTAGTGAATGTGATAGGCCACTCTGAACAAATGTGTTTTGAGGGAGCGCCTGAAACCATCCAAATTGTGGATAGTCCTAATTTCTTGGGGTACAGCATATATCAATGATCCTAAATCTCTGCTGTTTTATGTGCCCCATCATAGTGTGCCTACTGAGTATGCTCAAATTCCTTTGGGAGCTCTGGACACAGGGATGGGCTAGATGATTGTGACATCAAGGACATGTGCAGTAGTGCACTTCCTGATGCCATGTATGGCACATGTATGCTATAAAATGATTAAAACACAAGTGGGTGAGTCAATATCTATCTAAAACGCATTTTATTAATCATAAACCAATGTAGCACTATGCACTTTATGCACATGCCCTGATGGACTAAATTAATTGTGATAAGGTTCATGTTGTTATAGCATGCACATATACTGATATGATGCATGTATGAGTAACAAGTGATTATGCACTTGTATTTTATATGTAAAATTTCACTAATGATTGTATCAATTGATGATGGTGTGATGCACTATATATATATCTGATGTTTATACCTATTCACTGCTTGAGAAAGGCTGGTCACAGCGAAAGCATTTTTTTACTTTTTGCATACTTCAATAGTCTGCATGGGAGACTAGAAGTTGCCCTTGTCTGATAAGCTCTGCTACATACAGGCGATGATCAGATCACCTGTATGTAGCAGAATTACTCTCTTGCTATGAGCGCCAACCACAGGGCAGCGCTCAGAGCAATCCGGCATTGACAACCATAGCGATCTGCTGAAGATCTCTGGTTGTAATTCCAACCCATTGGTGATCCGCGAACACATAACGGGGTCACCAATGGGCGTATTTTCGGTGTGCTTGCTGGAAGCGCAAGTTAAATGCCGCTGTCAGAGTTTGACAGCGGCATTTAATGGGTTAACAGCCGTGGGTGGTTCGAGATAGCACCCGCGACTGTTAAAGGCACATGTCAGCTGTTCAAAACAGCTGACATGTGCCAGGAAAGATGTGAGCTAACTGCCGGAGCCCACATTAAAGGGAGGGAGTCCAACACCGGCGTACATTTACATCCAATGTCGTAATATGATTTCTCTCCAATGTCACTGATAGAGCTTTAAGTTTAAGGTTCTCAATTTGAGTGTATTTCACATCTACAGAATATATGAAGTGCCAAATGCTAATCACATACCAATAACCGATATGTCTATCCATACCATTTCTTCAATATGGTTAAAGGAAACCTGACAGCCACTACGCATTTATTTCTATGTGCATACCCTACATTAATGCCATTTTTATTCTTTTAAAAAAATGACTACTTATTGAAAAAAATTATTTTATAACTTTGGAGGCACTATCCTAACTAATGGATGAAATGTCTTGGGGTTATTGTTTTCTCTAGCCTATTTATCCAATTAATCATATTATTACACCCTGTTGCAAGAGCAACCACACAGCTAACTCTGCAAATCTCTGCTTCGATGACAATATTCAGAAAGCCAGTTGTAGGAACTCTGGCTTCATAGTGCGTGTGCCCAGGGAAGAAGTACTGTACTTCCTTGACCTAGGATCCAGCAATGACTGAGTCCCTGGGCATTAATAGCATGCCAGTGAAGCCAATGTGCAAACACCAGGCTTATTGCGCATTGTCAGGGACACAGAGATTTGCAAAGAGACTGCGGTGACACCACTCTTGCAAATCAAGTTACTCATGCCCACAGGTTAGTTGCATGACTAGTCTGTGAAAAACAATGCCCCCACAACTATTCATGCACTAATTAGCAAATCACTGCAAACATTTTTAGTTTTTTTCACTGTGCAATAATCCTTTAGACAGCAAAAAAGACTTGTTAGGTAGTGTATTCTCATTTCTCATAAATGTTTACAGTTTCGGAGACATGGGCAAGCTGGTAGCTTCCCTTTAAGGACTTCAATTTCTCACCAAAATCGGTACACAATTGTGACATTCTATAAAACCATTAACTGGTGGCATTTCACAGCACAGCTACTGAGAGGCAACATATGAACATAAAGTATAATCATCTCCTGACAAAGTTCAAAAAAATTATCTAAATATGTTATATAAAAAGCTGGTTATCTCAAGCCATATAGTATCATCATTTATAAAGCTGGTTATTTCAAGCTTTAGATTTCTGAAAGTTAAAAGCTAAGAAAGCACTCGTGCAAAACAATGAATAAGCAGCTTTGTGGGACACAATATTAAAAGATGAATTTATTAGAGTTTCTAAGAATGTTGGTGTCTTCATATATATTTGATTGATGTATGCCCTTGGTGACCTTACTGTTGAGATGAAGACATGATATACAGTTTAATACAGCACAATGTGTTGGTTTACAGTTGTCTTTACAAGCTCTGAGATGTATGCTTTGGGTATCATTTGGAACAGACTTGATCCCACAGGTCAATGAGTTTACAAGGTAGCAGGTAGCTTTGTGCCAGAGAAGATGTTATGGTAGAAAAAGTTTCTTGGAATTCAGTAAAAAGAACTAAACGTGAGCACTTGTGTTTGAAATAAAAAAGGAATTTAGCATTAGAATTTGCATTTGCCAAAATTATGCTGGAAATACTACAACTAAACCGATATTGAAAGTCAGAAGAGGACAAGCATTCCTGATGGTTATGTAAGCATGACAAAAATAATTTTGGCAAACTGCCTGCAAAATTTTCATTGCATGTTAGTTGCTAGAAGAGTTACAAACACCGGTAATATCATCCTTGCAAAACATTTGTCCTTAATTTGATCAATTTAAAAATTCAATAACCTGTTTAAGCTTGGTATTTTTTTGACAGTGTAGCAGCATATACATATATATATATACATATATGAATACATATATGTATTACATATATATGTTACTTATAAAATCCAAGCTTCACATGGCCCATGCTGTCTATATTAAAGAGAAAAGTCAGAAAAAATATCAACCACAAGTTAAACTATTCTTAAGTATTAATTTTCATATCCATTCATATATCTAGTAAAGTAGGCTTAATGCATGAATAGATTATATTATTTGCTACAAATAGTGTATTTTCTGTCTTGTTTATTGCTTTTTGACATGTTGTGGCATAACTTGATGCTATCAAAGAAAAGGGAGCTGGTTAGAAAGTAATTATTTTGCTTATTCTAATGTCATTATCAATGAGCAGATGAGGCAAAATTCAAAATTGCCTCTTGGCTCAGCTTTTCTTGGTAATTTCGAGCTGCACTAATTTAATGGCCATTATTATGGGTCTCTCCAGAACCCAGAGCATAATTAATGCAAGATGCAAAAAATGAAAAAAATGCTTCTATTCACCTTTCTGCTCACCTTTTTGATCCCTCTGTTTCTCACCGTCACGCGTTTGGTCCTTGCCACATTTTGTTATCATTGCTGTGAGTGCTGAATCTCACACTAAGCTAGGACTTATGGGACTGATGAGGCCCAAAATAGTTACGTGCAAACACAAATAAAGTAAAAAAATTATGATGTCACAACACCAGATGTTACGATGTGTTAGCAAGTGCAACACAGTGATTTCAGTGCCCACAGCAGAGAGAAGAAGATACGACAAGGACCGGTTAGGAGTCGGTGAGGAGAGGAAGGGCCAGGGAGGTGAGTGGTAAGGTAAGAATAATCATCTTCCTTTTTTATTTTAGAACATTTAATAGATCATTATATTTTAGAAAAATTGCAACAAGTACCTGCAATTTTGTAGTATCCATGTGGAAGCAAACTTTAAAAGATCTACAAACCAAGGGAAGACGGAAGAGATGGCATATCCAAAGGTAGTTCAAAGTCGATAATTCTTTAATCCTGTATCCATTGAACTGACATGCAAGGGATTTAAAACCGATGTGTTTCTGGTGAATCACTCAACCTTAAAGGGAACCTGTCATCAGTTTTGTCAAATAGAAGCGAAAAAATATCTTACTCAGCGTCTGCTCTGCATTCCCTAAATCCTTATATAACCCCCTGACTCCCCCTGTATAACCACAAACTCATTTTGATTTCTCTGGCAC
The DNA here is from genome assembly GCA_009801035.1 of Oophaga pumilio. Taxonomy (NCBI): domain Eukaryota; kingdom Metazoa; phylum Chordata; class Amphibia; order Anura; family Dendrobatidae; genus Oophaga; species Oophaga pumilio. The sequence continues at coordinate 63,905 of VIAB01009411.1, read as the reverse complement.
TGTATGCTATTGGGGTCTGCAGAGTCTTATGGGCGTG
>VIAB01009411.1:4448-14514 GCA_009801035.1 Oophaga pumilio | reverse complement strand
TTTAGATATCGAGCAGTATCGCTCAACACTACTCACCACCTGTGAACTTGACACAAAAAAGTCCCACCTCATTCCAAAATTAACCACAGTCTTCATCACAAACCTAACCCACCCATTCAACCTGTCACTAACAATTGGTGTCTTCCACCCTGATTGAAATATATATCGAGCTCACTCATGGGTTTGTAACTAATAAGTCATATCAGACTAACTTAATTTCCTTCTATGACAGAATCACTGATTGGGTGGATAAGGGAAATGCTGTAGATATAGTATATCTTGAATTCAGCAAAGCATTTGACAAAGTATCTCACACATTCCTTATTGAAAAAATGACTAAGTATGGAATGGACAAGGCAACTCTTAGGTGGATTCATAAGTGGCTTAGTAATCGATCCAAAAGAGTGGTCGTAAATGGCTGCACATCCAATTGGAAGAATGTCTCAAGTGGGGTACCACAGGGCTCTGTCCTAGGCCCTGTATTGTTCAACATCTTTATCAATGATTTAGATGAAGGAATTGAGGGTAAGCTTATTAAATTTGCTGATGACACAAAGCTAGGAGAGATAGCTAATACTAGAGAAGAGAGAGTGTATTCAAAAAGATATAAATAAACTGGAGCAGTGGGCAGCAACTAACAGAAAGGTTTTTAACAGGCAAAAATGCAAATTACTACATCTGGGCAATAAAAATGAAAAAAGCATATACAGAATGGGAGGAACAGGGCTAAGCAACAGCACATGTGAAAAAGACTTGGGTATACTAATAGATCACAGACTGAACTTGAGTCAACAGTGTGATGCAGCAGCAAAAAAGGCAAATACAATTCTAGGATGTATTAACAGAAGCAAACAGTCTAGATTATGTGAAGTCATTATTGCCCTCTACTCCTCTTTGGTCAGACCTCATCTGGAATACTGTGTCCAGTTTTGGGTACCACATTTTAAATAAGACATCAACAAACTGGTGCAAGTTCAGAGAAGAGCGACAAAAATGGTGACCGATCTGCAAACCATGTCCTATGAGGAACGGTTGCAGGATTTGGGAATGTTTAGCTTGCAAAAGAGAAGACTGAGAGGTGACCTAATAGCTGTATACAAATATCTCAAGGGCTGTCACATTGTAGAAGGATCATCTTTATTCTCATTTGCACAAGGAAAGACTAGAAGCAATGGGATGAAACTGAATGGGAGGAGACACAGATTAGATATTAGAAAAAACTTTTTGACAGTTAGGGTGATCACTGAGTGGATCAGGCTGCCATGAGAGGTGGTGAGTTCTCCTTCAATAGAGGTCTTAAAACAGAGGTTGGACTGATATCTGTCTGGGATGATTTAGTGAATCCTGCTTTGAGCAGGGGGTTGGACCAGATGGCCCAGGAGGTCCCTTCCAACTCTACCATTCTATGATTCTATGATTCATCCACAAAAGGTCCACCCTTGACCCATCCTCTGTGTCTACCTATCGCCCCATATCATTTCTCCCCTATGCCTCCAAACTACTGGAACAACATGTCAATTTTGAACTATCCTCCCATCTCTACTCTTGCTCACTATTTGACCGTGTACAATCTGACTTCAGACCGCACCATTCCACTGAAACTGCCCTGACTAAAGTCACCAACGACCTACTAACTGCCAAATGAAAATGACGCGAGTTTGTCCTCCTCGTTCTCCCTGACCTGGCATCTGTCTTTGACACAGTAGACCATTGCCTCTTACTACAGACTTTCTGATCTGATCTGTTGACATTAGAGACTTGGCCGTTTGTTGGATCTCCTCGTACCTAACTGACAGGACATTCAGTGTCTACCACTCACACACCACCTCCTCATCTGGCCCCTATGTGTTAGTGACCACCAAGGTGCAGTTGTAGGACCAGGAACTATGCTTAGAGGATGCACGTGTGCTCTCACACTCTTTTAAATAGACCACTCACATCAATCTAAGGTATAAGGTATTCCCAACCTATAGCTGGGTAATTGTCACGTTCCCCAGGTCTGCCTGTTTGCTTGTTCACCCTGTACCCACCTGTTCTTACCTGTCTGTGCCCATCTGCTCATACCTATCTGCACTCTTCTTTCAATCAGCAGATCCAGATCACACCTGCCAGGGCTTATCTGTCTAACACCCGGTCCAGCCCACACCTGCAGTGCTTTTCTGTTCCTCAGCCAGTCCCATCTGCACCTGAGCTTCCAGAGTCCCTACAATGCCTGCCTGCATTTTTCATCCCTCCTTTGGGCCGTAGCAGCTTACCCACTGTAGAGAGTCAGCTGCCACCTTCTGTTGGTCAGCACCTGATGCCACCTCTTTGTACCTCCTTGGGTCGCAGTTTTCACCTGCTGCCACTTGTCAGACTAGGGATTTGGTAGGCCACCTAATTATGCCCCTTCCAGGCTTTCAGAGGGATACAGAATAGTGATTCCACCACGGTGCCCCCTATAGTCTCCATCTGCTGAGTTGGCTGTAGTGAAAGCAGTGTCAGTCACTGCTATACTAATTCTACTTTATTGCAATTGACGCCAATTTGTTGGTGTCAGCCACTAATTTTTGTAAATGTGTTGACTCCTGGTTCAGTCTCCTTCATGCATATTGCCTGTAGCAGTAGGCCTCCAAGAATGTCAGGCCTCCACTTTCTTGGAGTCAACTACCCGTGTTACTATCCTTAGATTTTTCTGACAATAGTAGTCTAACAAATTCATATGATATTTGTGCTACCTGAGTATGGCTGAGTATGAAAGCAGGTTGAGCTGTTGCATGTGGTATCAGGGCTCCCAGCACAGGAGGCCTACAACGATTCCTCACCCACCTCATCTTACTGTGAAGTTCAAATGAAAGCTGTAAATGCTGTCCCAGACCCCGGTACCTCATGTCTGCCTGATTGCTGTAGTTCCATGCTACAATTAGTGCTGTGGGTGAATTGAGTCCACTTTCCTGGTGTATGCCACTTATTTGATGTGTTTTGGCAGCATTTTGGGCCTCTATAAAGTGTTGTGCATGCGTTTGCTTTTGCCTCCCATTGAGCTGGATGGCGTTTGGTTATGTTAGGCTAATATTTGACGAATTAATCAGTGAATATTGCAAATTTGGCGATCGTATTCCAAACCGAACATTGAAATATTCGCTCATCTCCACTAGAGGTATGCTGCATTTTTTTCCTTATTTTTAAGGGGCTGTCCACCACTGGACAAACACTACTTAAAGGAAATCTGTCAACAGCTTGTTGCTGTGTAATCTGAAGACAGCAGATTTCAAAGATATGTCACTTGTGCTGTTAATTCCATATAATGAATGCTTTATTACCAGGAGATCATGACTGCCCAGACTAACTTCCTTGTGCCAAGTGGTCCAACCACACTCTCTCCACTGATAAGCGGCTCACTGTCAATAAAAAAGCTGTTGGGCGGGCAGAGTTAGGTTTTTGAGGTATGCTAAATCTAAAAGCTTTATTTGTGTCACCCAGTAAGCTAAGTGATCTATCATTGGAATCACGGCTTCTTTTGGTGACAGACTCCCTTTAATCAATTCAGTGCCCTATAGACATAAAAAAAATGTATAATCATCTCCTGCAGCAGTGCTGATCCATAATGTTGTCACTGCTGTTCCTGGTATGCGACACAATATTTTTGTGTGACAGGACCGATGAAATCAATCAGCGATTGCTGACGAGCTGCTGTTCATTAATATTTTATCAGAGTGCATATCCATTCTTGAAGAATAGTGAAGTCTGCAGCAAGTTAATGGTCACTGATTTACTGCATTGCTCACGAAACATAACAACGTCACTTTAGCTCTGGGTGACCCGGAACCAACATCACTGGAACAGTGATGGCGCAGTAGGTGAGTATAAGGCTTTTGTATTTTACTCAGGGAGCCTGAGCATATAAGAAGTTGTCCGAATAGTGCAATTTGAATGTTTTCTTTTACGTTTTGGGAAAATAACAATAATAATAATGCTGTGTCTGCTTTCTGAGCATTTATCTATGGCCTTATGCTTTAATGGTGCATTACTTAGTATACCTGATGTCTCTGAATGACATGTCACAAAGAACATTCTATAATATGGCTTTTAATATCATTTTCATAATTTGATTGATGTGCTTAATGTTTTCTAAAATGATAGAGCTGCCTTACTATCCAACCACTTTAACTGGCTAAATGTTTAATGCTTGCTATGGAAAATGTTTTGTGCTACATTTAGAAAAGTGCTAATTTTACACAATTTAAGCATTACTAGTTAATTTTAATAGTTAATACCAGAGCAGAAACTTTTCTTTAGTAAATGACAATTAACCCCTTAAAGACATACTCATTTTTTTATTTTGCTTTTCCATCTTTTTAATTTTTTCTCCCCTTTTTCTGAAAGCCACAATTTTTAAAATTTCCCATTTGCATAAACATATGAGGATTTATTTTTTGTGAGTGACACCATGCATTTTACCATATGGTGTATGAGAAAATGGTGAGAAAAATTCCAAGTATGGTAAAACAGTAAAAAAATGCAAATCTGTCATTGTTTTTCTGTGTTTAATGTTTACAGCATTACTCAGGAAGGAAAAATTACCTGGAAAAATGATTTTCCATCTCAATACAATTACAATAAATGTAGTTTTTGTTATAGACAATTTTGGTGGCTTAAAAAAGAAACTTTGTCAGAAAAAGAATTTGGTTTGTGAAACCATTACCCAAGATACCACAAAACTTAATTTTTAATATAAAAGCTAAAACTTCAAACACTAAAAACCATATACATGACACAGACATTCAAAATAGTGCTCACAACGAGACCAATGCAATTAACCCCTTCATGACGGAGCCTGTTTTTGCGTTTCTATTTTCCGTTCCTCTTCTTCCCAGAGCCATAACTTTATTATTTTTCCATCAATATGGACATGTGAGGGCTTGTTTTTTTCAGGACAAGTTGTACTTTTGAACAACACCACCATTAGTTTTGCCATATTGTGTACTCAAAAACAGAAGAAACATTCCAAGTGCGGTGAAATTGCAAAAAAAGTGCAATTCCACAAATTTTTAGGATTTTTTTTTACCATGTTCACCAAATGCTACAACTGATCTGCCATTATTATTCTACAGGCCACTGCGAGTTCATGGATGCTAAATATATCTAGGTTGTTTTTTATTTAATTGGTGAAAAAAAATCCAAAGTTTGTTAAAAAAGTTGCATCATTTTTCGAGACCTGTAGCGTCTCCATTTTTTTTTTATTTCGGGTTGTGTGAATATATGTGTATGTTTGATTTTTTTAATATTTTATTCTGAATGGGGCAAAAGATGGATGATTTAAACTTTTATATTTTTTATTTTTTTCCACCCACAGCTGTTCCAGGCACATGTCAGCACATGTTCAAAACAGCTGACATGTGCCAGGAAAGCTGTGGGCTCACCGCCGGAGCCCACGTCAAAGGAGGACACATGACATGCACTAGTAAGGTGCATATCGTGAAGGGATTAATAAAAATTGGAGGTTTTCACCCATTTCTCTGGAGATAACCCTCAAAAGGATCTATGGGAGGACAGGGATCTCGGCCTGACTAGGGTAGTACCCAAGTATAGTATTGAAGTCCAACCAATCCTTACAGGTATCAGCCTTTTTCATTAGCTCATCAGGGGAAAATATAGTAACAGGGTAAATATATAGTACAAATCATTAAAGGTTCTTTGAGTAGTGCAGTGGCACTGATAACTCAGATAAGTGCATGTTAAACATTGGTATCACCTAGAAAGTTCCTGACATCTTCCACCTGGATTCATTTGATATTTCTCCCCTTTGAACACTTAGATTATTTACAGAAATACTTCCGTATTTCAATATGTAGTAATAATAGTGGTATCCTTTATAGCCCTGTAAGTGGCTGGACTTCACAGCAGAATTAACATGGCCCAAGCTACCATGGAAACTCATTGGTACCAGGATGTACCAATGGGCACCCAAGCAACTGCCAAGGTCAGATTGTGGCACTTAAAGCCTGCTATCAGTGAAAGACTGCAGCATTTAAGGTTTTAACAGCAGCGATCAGCTACCACTGATTTAATGATCCTAGATGCAGATGCCAGTTTTTGAAACAAAGCCGGCATCTGCCTTTTGTTGTTCAGGTTCAGTTACTGAGCCCTGTCCACACACCCTTTCTCACTCCATGATGGCGTGAAGAAGAGTTTAAGCACAAATAATTTTTTTTTTGAGCACAAATAATGTATTTTTATTGTCAGTAAAATAAAAACATAGAATATGACTGTATTATAAAATGAAGAAAAGCCTCTGATGCTAAGTATTATAGTAAACCTATTAGTATTTAATTTTAAGCTGTTTTTAAATACCCTGCTGTTACTTTAACTATTTAATTTATCAAATCTTCATACTAGTAGCCTGTCTATGTTGTAAGACAAAGGTGTCCTTCTAATAAAGGTAACTATCTCTGGTATTTTTTAATTATTTTACCCTTCAAATAGACACAATCCACCAAACAGACAAAAAATAGCTTTCTTCATTCTTTAGATATAAGGAAAAGTCAAGAATTTAAAGTACAAACCTGCATATAAAAATGCTAACATTTTTACTGTTCTTAATATAGTGCATTCATAATTTCAAGGCCAGTTCTTTAATATTTTGGTTATGTGAGAAATTTGAACTTTGGTCTAGTTTCTTATCTAATAAAACTTGCAGACTATCCTGCTCATCCTTCAGTTGTGAGAAGACAAATGAATATTGTGGATATGAATTAAGTTTGATGCAGACTGCCAAAGATGGACATCTGGGATGGAGTAAAATATGCAGAGATTTGAAGTTAGTAGAGATGTGCTAATTTAATCAAGTGGAATTGATATGTCCTTGAATTTTACAAAAATTTGTATTCACCATAATAGGCATTATTTTGTAATTCATTCTTTGCAAATTCAGCAAAACAGCAGGTAACTGGCCACCATTTTGCTGAAATGTAGAAGGCAGACAATGGTTAAATAAAATAATTGAATACTTCCTTCACTGCTCACTTTTAGCAAAGCACCAGCAGCCCACCATTCAGTACACTGCACCTCTTTTTTCACCTTCCACCATTGATTGCATCTTTCTCAACTCTCTCCTCTCTGGATCTGAACTTATGCCGTGAGAAGACCTCTGACATTCCTTTGTGACACACTATTAGGGCGCACATCATAACATCACAGTAATAACATAATAATAACATCACAATGTGCACAACGAGAAAATTCACACAGTGCTAACGGTGACATAATGAAGGTTTCTACATCGGCCGGCTCACACTGAACATGGGAACAGCTGACAGTGACTGACGGTAACTTCTGTTGCACTTCTGCTCCTCACTGAATTTGCATCCCAAGCTCAGCTCAGTGTGTCTTGGATTCATGGATGAGTGGTCGCATGATGCCACTGCTCAGCTACGTAGTCCAGATTTAACAGACCTTGAGTTCTTTGTTGGGCAAATTGATTGTCAGGTGAGGAATATGGTGTTTTTTATTTTAATTTTTAAAGAAACAAATGGGTAAAAAAGCTTGGGGTGTGTTTATTTCAAATAAAGAAGTTTGTGTCTTTCTTTCAATTAAACGATTTTATTCTTGCAGTGCATTTTTTACAATATGACTATGGGGTTAGTAAAGGGGATGTCTTATAGATGCCTTTCCATTACTAAGCCTTGGGTTTGATGTCAGTGATGTTATTAATAGCATGGGAAGCTTTTAGAATATTGTCCTCTTCCCCAGATCATTAACATCAGCCTCCAGCCATGGGTTTTCCTTCTTCTGGTTATGAAAATTAGGCTAAAGCCCACCCCATTTTTTTTAATCATTTATTTTACAGTAGATGTACACAGCGGGTGCTGACTGCTACACCCATCATTGTCGAATAAGCGCGCTGATCTCAAGGAGACCAGACAACAAGGATCAGAGCTGCCATCATCAAATCACACCTTGGAACAGCACAATCTGAATCACTTTTCCCAGGCGCCAGTACATGTCACACTGATTACACACGGATGTCAGCCGTGTGTCATAAGTGTGCAAGTGTGCGGTACGTTTTGTGGCCTCTGCTCCTGATAAAAATGGACATGTCAGCATTTTTTACCCACAAACATATGGTTCATGGAATTCATTTGATTGTCTTTACTTGTGTAAGTGTCTACGGTATGTGTGAAAACTGTCACCACACATATCAGAGACCCTGACATGTGAAGGAGGAATAAAGGATACCAGCAATAGGCTTAGCTCTGCTTGCTGCTGCTAAAGCAGGCTATGGCTGTATAACACAGCCATCATCTGCTGGGTTTGAGTCACGCTCAGCTCCTGCACTGACATGGTTTACAGGTAACCAACATAGGATGTACCATTGTGTCAAATACTAGGAAAGGGTTAAAATAGTACAGACTCTGGATACAGATAATTTGTTTCCTCTTTTAAATAATCCTGAAACTAAAGAATGTATAACTTGTGCTAAATGGCTTTTTTTCCCCCAGAGATTAGAATAACAAGTAAGTTATCTCTGTCTTTTCATAAGTTTTATTTATTTTATGCAGAGTAGTTAGTTAACAGATGTTACCACCAATTTTACCCATGTTATCTATTGTTATGTACTTCATATACACATAAATAAAAATGCACAAAGTTCTTTTATTTTTGCAAATTCAATTGTACAACATTAGTGTGTCAAGGGAAAAATGATCTTTGCTGTAACTAACGCAATGGGAATGTGTAGATGTTGGCTTCTGAAACTGCACAGCTGCTAACTCTGAAAATCGGAACATTTGTTTTAAGGATGGTTTCCTGTTATGCTTTCTATACAACGTATTCTTCTACATTGATGGGACCAGTAAAATAAATTGGCTCTGTCTGTCTTCAATTTTGCAGGCTGTTTGAAAGCAGCTAACCTTTGCAAAATATATTAATTCACATGTATTTAAATCCTCTACTGCTTAAAAAGATCACTTTTTAAACTGTTGTTTAATATCAATAATCTTCTGTTTCAATATCATTAATACAATCATTTGGGGTAGCGTTCATCTAATTGATGTGTGGCTTTGGGAAATCCCAAACAAATTACCCTTCAGTTTTATTCTTCTCAGTTGTCTCTTAGGCCTATGACGACCCTATTTCGAAATCTTATCACACAAATTGCAAATGCAATAGTAATGCATTGTTATAGAACCATGCATGCTGCCATAGAAAAATATGGAGATATTTGAAATCAAGGGCAATGCCATCTATTATAACGTATGACTAGTGGTAAGTGAGTATGCTCGTTGCTCGGTTTTCCCGAGCATGCTTGGGTGCTCTTCAAGTATTTGGGCGTGCTCAGAGATTTAGATTTTGTCACCGCAGCTGCATGATTTGCGGCTGCTAGATAGCCTGAATACATTTGGGGATTTCCTAACAAACAGGTAATTCCCACATGTATTCAGGCTGTCTAGCAGCCGCAAATCATGCAGCTACAGCGACAAAAGCTAAATCTCCAAGCACACCCAAATACTCGGAGATCACCTGAGCATGCTCGGGAAAACCTGAGCAATAAGCATACTCGCTCATCACTACGTTTATCTCCTTCATGACCTTGGGATTTTCTGTTTTTGCTTTTTACTATTCTACTCCCCTGCTTCCCAGGGCCATAACTTTTATATTTATCCATCAATATAGCCATGTGAGAGCTTGTTTTTTTGTGGGGCGAATTGTATTTATAGAAAACACCATTGATTTTACCATATAACATATGGGAAAGATATTCCAAGTGCAGTGAAATTGCAAAAAAAGTGCATTTCTACAATTGCTTTTTTTTTTATTAAATATTCACTAAATGTTAAAACTGGCCTGCCATTATGATTCTCCAAGTCATTATGAGTATGCAGATACTAAACATGTATAGGTTATTTTATATTTAAGTAGTGAAAGAAAAAATCCAATGTTTCTGTGAATAAAAAAAAATGGAGACATTTTCCGAGACCCGCAATGTCAGGCTTATTTTTTGCGCACCAAACTGACTTTTTTTTTGAACATTTTGGAATAAATATGATGTTTAATCGCCTGTTATTGCATTTTATTGCAATATTGC
>VIAB01009410.1:62065-89521 GCA_009801035.1 Oophaga pumilio | reverse complement strand
GAATATACATTGAATACGTGGACTACATATATATTTCCATGACACAAAGACTCTAGAAAAGTGACATGGCTCCCACCCCAATAAATAAAATCCAGGGAATTCTGCGCCTCCAAATGCCCCCTTCTTCTGAACCCCAGTGTACCTAAACCACAGTAAGCGGCCACATATTTGGCATTATTCTAAAGGGAGAAGGCACTTAATTTATGGGTGTGTATCGCTAGAAGCACAATCTGGGCACAATGTATGAGGGTGCTACAATAAAAGGCCTCTAGACTGTATGGGAACACAATGTATGGGCACTACACTGGCATATTTGTAATTCTCCAGAAAAAAAGCTTGCATGGATGTTATAAAATAGTCGCTGCAGCCAAAGATGAATTCATTGAGAGGTGCAGTTTCTACAGTGGGGTCACTTTTGGGGGTTTTCTGCTGTTCTGGCACCTTCGGGGCTCTGGAAATGTCACCTGCAAACTATTCTAGCAAAATCTGTTCTTCTTCCTTCTCAGCCCTGACATGTAATAGTAATTTGTGATAACATATGTGGCAGCACCACGTTTGGGAGAAATTGCGCAATAAACTGTGGGTCTGGTTTCACCTATCAACCCTTGTGTAATTTAAAAATTTGCAGCACATACAAAAATTACATTTTAACAACTGAAATGTCATATTTCCATGTCTCAATGTTATAAAATTCTGCGTGGCACCTATGGGTTCATAATACTCACTGCACCTGTAGATGAATTCCTTGAGGGGTCTAGTTTCCAAAATGGAGTCACTTGTGGGGGGTTTCTGCTGTTTTCACATGTCAGGGGCTCTTGAAATGCGACATGGCATTCACAATCCCAGGCGAATAGCGCTCTTTCCTTTCCTCACCCTGCCATGTGCCCAAGCAGAAATTTTTGACCACATATAGAGTATCTTCACGTTCAGAACAGATTGCACAACAAATTATGGGGTCCGTTTTCTCCTATTATTCATTGTGAAAATTACAAATTTGCGGCAAAAACAACATTTTCATGAAAAAAATGAAAATTTTCAATATGACGAACTAATGTTTTGAAATTCTGTGTAGTACTTGTGGGTTCAAAAGGCGCACATACCCCTGGTTAAAATCCTTGAGTGGTGTAGTTTCTAAAATGGGGTGTTGTGTTTTTTTTCACTGTTTAGGCACATTAGGGGCTCTCCAAATGCAACATGATGCCTGCAGACCATTCCATCAAAATCTGCATTCCAAAATGTCACTTTTTCTTTTCCAAGCCGTGACGTACACCCAAGCAGTAGTTTTCCTCCACATATGGGGTATCGGCGTACTCAGGAGACATTGCACAACCAATTTTTTGGTCCATTTTCTCCTATTACCCTTGTGAAAATAAAAAAATGAGGATAAAAGTACATTTTTGTGGGTAATATGTGATTTTTTTTTATTTTTACAGCTCTACGTTATAAACTTCTGTGAAGCACCTGGTGATTCAAGGTGCTCACCACACATCTAGACACATTCCTTAAGGGGTCTAATTTATAAAATTGGGTCACTTGGGGTTTCCACTGTTTAAGGCACATCAGGGGCTCTCCTAACACGACATGGCTTTCGCTCTTGATTCCAGCCATTTTTGTGTTCAAAAAGTCAAACTGTGTTACTCCGCTTCCGAGGTTTTCCGTGAGACCAAACAGTGAATTTCTCTTGCATATAGGGGCTTTGCATTCTCAGAAGAAATTTCACAGCAAGTTTTAGGGTCCATTTTTCCCTGTTACCCTTGTAAAAATAACAAATTTTGAGCTAAAGTAGAATTTTTGTGAAAAAAGTTAAATGTTCAGTTTTTACTTCCACTTTGCTTTAGTTCCTGTGAAGTACCTAAAGGGTTAATAAACTTCTTGAATGTGGTTTTGAGTACTTTGAGGGTTGCAGTTTTTAGAATGGTGTCACTTGTGGGTATGTGCTGTCATATAGCCCCCCCAAAGACTCTTCAAATGTGATGTGGTCAGTAAAAAAATGGTTTTGTAAATTTTGTTGGAAAAATGAGAAATTGCTGGTCAACTTTTAACCCTTATAACTTCCTAACAAAGAAAATAATTTTTCCAAAATTGTGCTAATGTAAAGTAGACATGTTAGAAATGTTATTTCTGAACTATTTTGTGTGACATTACTCTCTGATTTAAGGTGGAAAAAAATAAAAAGTTTGAAAATTGCTAAATTTTTGCAAAATTTCAGTTTTTTTTCATAAATAAACGCAAGTCATATCTAAGAAATTTTACCACTATCATGAAGTACAAAATATCATGAAAAAAACATTCCCAGAACCAGTGGGGTCCATTGAAGTGATCCACAGTTATTACCACATAAAGTGGTCAGAATAGTAAAATTTGGCTTGGTCATTAAGGTCAAAATTGGCTCGGTCACTAAGGAGTTAAAATGATTTTGATACAGCTCTATACACATGAGTGAAATGAGGAATGCCGGTATAAAGATATATAAATAGATATATTTACTTATCCGTATAATCATCTTGAAAGTAAATTGTCATGTGATGTATATTTTTTGAGATTGAGTAGTGTTTGAGCCATTCATGTTACACATATATGTAGACATTTCCTTACAGGATAATATTTATCTTTGCGAAATATACGTTTATGAGATAATAATAAATTTTTCATTTTGTGTACTACTTACATTAGAAGGGGTATGGAACAATGTGACTGTGATAAATGGGGTTTCCCAAGAGCCTGGGGCTGACACCAGGTTTCCTTATTTTGCAGTCAATTAGGATTTGCTTTATCAGTTTACTAAACAGAGAAGGGAAGTATTAGAGCAGCTGTTAGTACTGGGGCCTTATAGGCGTAGGGTACTAGACCTGGTCCATTCTCATTTCTTCGGTGAGCATATGGGCACAGACAAAACCCAGAGTGGGTCCTTCAAAGGTTCTACTGTCTTGAGTGTCCCTCAGATTTTTTTTTGTCAATTCTGTCCTATGTGTTAACTAACTGCTCCTGTTTCCCACTTCTGTAGTCCCCTAGTCCCGTTACCCATTATAGAGGTCCCATTTGACTGGATTGCCATGGACCTTTTGGGGCACCTAGGTAAGTCTGCCAGATGGATCTTGATGATCATGGACTGTACAACACGATACCCAAGCATGGTACCACTGAGAAACTCCTCCGCCAGAAGTACAGTCCGAGGGCCAGTCCATATTTTCTCCTGGACCGGCCTGCCAAGGGAGATCCTGACTGACCAATTAACACTGTTCATGTCCAAAGTAATGAGAGCATTATGTGGGGCTCTCCAGATTGCACAACACAAACGTCAGTGTACCATCCACAGATGGATGGCCTGGTGGAAAGGTTCAACAAGACCCTAAAGTCCATGCTTACCAAGGTCCTGGAGAAGGATGGCCAAGACGGGGATTGCCTACTCCTGCACCTATTATTCTCTATTATAGAAGTTCCACAGGCTTCTACGGATTTTCACTGTTCGAGCTGCTATACTGATGGCATCCTTGGGGACTTCTGGACATTGGAAAGGAGACCTGTGAAGCAGAGGTCGAACATTTGACCCAGATGAAGGACAGGATTGAGAAGATGATACCGATTATGAGGAAAAGCCTCGTGCAAGCACAAGAGCCCCAGGCAAGAGTCTAAAATTGGTCAGTGAGGCTGAGACAGTTTAGCCCTGGAGACTGGGTGTTGGTGCTGGTGCCCACGGTTGAAAGTATATTTCTGGCCAAGTAGTAAGGGCCATACCAGGTGGTCAAAAAGCTGAGTGATGTCAACTACAAGGTCCATCAGTCAGGAAAAGCAAAGCTGTACCAGATGTATCACTTTAACCTGCTTAAACCGTGGCGAGAGAGGGAACCGATGGAAGCTACTTGCCTGGGGGCCATTCCTGAAGCCAAGGTCAAGGATGTCACAGTGGCAGAGACACTGTCACCGGCCCAGAAACAACAGTCCTTCAGCGGAATTGAGACCTGTTTTCAGAGTTGCCAGGACATATGCAGGTTGTTGAGCATGAGATCTTGATGAAACAGCATATGAGGGTGAACTAAAAGCCATGTCAAATCCCTAAAGCCCACTGCGCAGTGATTTAGAAGGAAGTGAAGAGAATGTTAAGTCTGGGCATTATTGAGGAGTCAAAGAGCAGCTCAGAGGTCAGCTTGGAAGTCATGTTGTCCCAAGAAGTAAATGGGGAGGAACATCTCATCCTGTATCTAAGCAGAAAACTCTCTTCCTGTGAAAAAACTATGCCATTGTGGAAAAAGAGTGTTTGGCCTTCAAATGGGCAACTGACACCTTGAGGTACTATTTGTTAGGCCGGAAGTTCAAACTAATGTTAGATCATGCACCCCTGAGATGAATGAGGGAAAGGAAGGGGGAGATTGCCTGGGTGGTTTTTAGGACTCCAGGACTTCAACTCATGTGGAGCACAGGTCTGGGAAGCTATATGTTAATGCAGATGCCCTGTCTTGACTTCCTTGTCTTGTTTGGTGACTGAAGGTGCCAAAACCCCGACTATGGGCAGAGGGGATTATGTGACAAAGTTACTGGCGAAGTACTGGTGGGAGACATGTTTCACTGAGGCTATTAAGTTCAGTGATTTGAAACCTAGAAGTTTGCTCCAGCATGTTATGTGCTGAGAGGGGTTAATCGGCCATATTAAGGGCTGGGTTTTTGTGGACAATTGAAGAGTGAGTGGGAGATCATCCACCATATCTCCACCTCAGAGTGGGGTCTAGAGGGTAAATACACAGCCCTCGGACTAATTTGGTGTTCAGTGTGCCTGGAGGCGAGAGCTCCAGATCTCTGTTTATAGTATAGGTTAATTACTGAACCTTGTTGTTTTCCTGAGTGGGCGGATCCCCGCAGCATGCTCGGGTGTTATCCGAGTATCTTGGGCATGCTCGGATAGTATATTTAAATCCCTGAGGCTGCATGTTTTACGGTGGTAGACAGCCGAAACACATACAGGGATTGCCTGTTTGTTTGGCAATCACAGCATGTATTGTGGCTGTCTATCGCTGCAAATCATGCAGCCGCAGGGACATGAATATATTATCTGAGCACACCCAAGATGCTCGGATAACACCCGAGAATTTTCTGATAACACATCTGAGCACGTTCGCTCATCACTAGTCCCCTCACTGTATTTTTTAATTATTTAACTAAATAATTTTAAAAATTGGAGTGGGGTCTTTCTCATTTTTGACAACCAGCCATGCTTAATCAGATAGCTGGGAGCTGGTATTCTCAGACTGGGAAAGGGCCATGGGTATTGGCCTTCCCCAGCCTAAAAATAGCAGCTTGCAGCTGCCCCATAAAAGGCGCTTTGCCCGGCTCTTTACATTTGCAGTGGTGCGTTGGCAAGTGGGGTAATTTTTGTGGCGTTGATGTCAGCTTTGTAATGTCAGCTGACATCAAGCCCATAGGTTAGTAGTGGAGAGGCGTCTATAAGGCGACCCCATTACCAACCCCGTAGTCAGATTGTAAAAACTACACAGAATAAAGTAATTTTAGTTGAAAGACAGACTCCTTTATTTTAAATAAAAACTCCCCATTCTTACCCATTTATTCACAAAAATAAAAAAACAACGTTATACTCACCTTTCCGCCGATAATTCATCGATGCCAATGTCCCACTGTTGAAGACAAAAAATAATAAAACACCATGTTCCACACATATTTATTGCACAGGCGCCGGCTGATGAATACTCTCATCAGCCTTGGCTTCTCTTGCTGCTATCAGCGAGAGCAGATGTGGGATGATGAGAGTAGTACTCTTATCAGCTGGTGCCTGTGAGCAGCAGTAACCTTATTACCGCCAGTCACAGCTGCTGTCTCACATGCTGTCATCTGACAGCGTGGGAACCGCAGCACTCTAACCGGCGGTAACAATCTTCCTGCCAATCAGAGCCCGTGTTTTTCGCGCTGTCATGCAGATGACAGCATGGGAAACAACAGATGTTTGGGCCCCCCATTCATCTGAATGGGGTCTGTGCTCAGGTTCGAATTCAGGTACTGTTCTGGTACTCGAACCAAACGTCTTTAAATGTTCGGCCAAACCCACTGGACTCGAACATACATGGGTTCGCCCATAACTAGAAATCAGCAATCAATTTAATGGCAGAGAGTAAACTCTCCTTATCATATGTAAGGCTTTACATATTGTGAGACAGTGAAAGCATATATACTGAATGGGGTGTACATTTCACCTAGGTACTTTGCTGACTGGTATAAGGGAAATGTATGGCTTTGGAAAACTAGTGGTGGAGAAAGGTCACTACACCGTCCATTCAGGGCACACTTGCAGTTCAAACCTGAAGCTACTCAGGTGATAATTAGGCAGCCAGAAGTAGGTGTGTTGGAACACAGTCAGAGAGCTCGCGGAGTCTGGACACAGGAAGGGTCCAGGCAAGAACGTGTCTCCAGGAGTGGAGCTCGCTTAGCCTGGACAGGGAGTCCCGGCACAAGAAGCAGTCTCGAGGACTATTTGAGCTGTCTTAGTCTGGGTCTCGATGTACCCCGGGCACAGGAGCAGTCTCTGTAAGAATCCATGCGGATAAGCTACTGAATAGGAGTGTCTCTCTCTCTCAGTCTGGATCTGACTTCAGACGCCATTGGAGCCTCATGTGAGCTGCACGCTGGTAACATATAACATATGTGTTGTTTTGGGGATCAGGCTATTAGAGTCTGAACCCGGTTAGAAAGGGAAATCTAACTGAGTGTAATTAGTGGCTGGACAAGCCCAGGCTTTATGTTTATGATTTTGTTTTGATTATGTTCTGTTTGCTGTGGACTTTAATAAAACTGGTTGCGGCCAGTTTTTAACAGAACTACTGTCTGTGAATGGTCTCTTTATGACACTCCGTCTTCCCCAAGACGGCGATCTCAGAGCTAAATCCCCTGAAAAGCTTACAATATTAAAGAGGACATTACACCAAATTTGTAATGTTGAACTGGATAAAGGATATAATAGTGGCTGAAGAACAGAATAAAACTTTTTTTTATTTATTTCACCTCTCTGTTATAGAAATACGTGTTATTAGCAATCAAAGTATTTGTCATCTGATAAGTTAATTTGTTTTAAGTCCAAGTGAGTGTTATCATACAGTTCTTACTTGGGGTATGTACTTCTACTTATATGATGCTAACGAATCATAAGCAGGCAGCACAGTCCAATCACAGACTGAGAAACCTTTTCTAAGCTTGTTGGGGGCGAGTTCTTCTCTCTTTTGAGTATTGCTGCCTGCTTATGATTGGTCAGCATCATACAGGTAGAATAAATACACATCTCCAGTGAAAACTCTTATAACATCCACTTAACTCATTAGGTGCCAAATAATTTAATTGCACAATATCTCCACAATGGAGAGACAAAATTGAAAAAAGAAGGCATGTTTTATTCTAAAGCCACCATGTTGTGTCCAGTTCAACCTGAAAAATTGTGTGAATGATCCTCTTTAATACTGTAGATAAAAAAATCTGAATAAGGGCCAGTTTACCTTGTCCTTCAAAGTCATTAGTTATTCTATCATAATTAGCCAAATCTAATTATAATGTTGTTTGGAATTATTTTACAAAAAAAAAATATTAATCACCCAAACTCTGGCTCACCAACCTGCCATTTATAACACTTACTGTATGGTAGCATTCATTAATATTAAGGAGTGGGCAAAGTTTGTAAAATTAGCCTGTTAATGATTTGTAATAAAGATGCCAGCCTCTACATCTTATTTTCTGTCATGGTTAATTATAATACCTCTTTATTCTTACTCAAGTGTATGCCTAAGAGGAGAGGTGAGATTGGCCACATTTATAAATCAGAGTTATTCTTTTATATTGATTTATACAATAACAACACACTCAAAGAATATTGTAATGCTGCATCTCAACTAATGAAGGCCAGCCGAGAACAGAGTGAAATATTGTACTGTCATTTGGGAAACAACACATTTAAGAAGCCAATTCATCATCTACAATTTCTACACTAAAAGAAAATGTGCTATTCCCTCTCATGCTAAATTAGGAGAAAATGTACTTTGTAGACACTAAAAGAAACCATAATGGATATTTGATAAAAGTCATTATTATGAATCGGCGTCTCCATGACAACTAGAAAATAAATGCCAACAGCATGCCTGTGCTCAATAATGAATAAGCATTCTGTTTTTTTTTGGCACTTGAAGACATATTATGTACATTGCTATTTTTTTTAAAGAAATTTTATCTACCACTTATCATTGTAGACTAACTTAGAAGACAAGATAAAAACAACAGAGAAAATCCATTCTTAAAATCACAATGCTTAACTCCGCATAGAAAGATAACAGGCACATGATAAAGAATGCAAAAAAAACAAGCAAAATGTAGCACTTAGATAATTTACAGCATTTATTGGAAAACACTACATGATTCCAGTGAATTAACCCGAGATTACAATCAATACATTGACAATGTCATAACATATAATTTCATATAATTGTGCTATTCATCAAAGTTTACATTCATCATCCAAGCCATTAGAACTCTGTGGATATTTGACATTTTAGTTGTCAATTTCTTATTATATTCAGGGGAATTTTTATACCCATACCATTGAAACTAGCTGTTATTGGCTTTTTTGACATTTTCCAAAAACCTTATGCTGAAGCTCAAGAAATTTGCTTCAATGATGGGATTGCATGGTAATAAATTTGTCAATATTCTGAGTCATTGTTCTTTGCAATTTCTTTAAATCTCCTCATTATCTATAGCAAAAGCCTGGTCTGTTTGTTTCTTCCTTCAATATACAGCCCTTGCATACTGCAGAGAAAAGCTTTATTCACAGCAAAACCCACTCATACCTATACATTTCTTAAGGCTTAACGCAAACCCGTCATCAGGATTTGCTAAGTAAACTACAGGCATTGTCAGGTCATCACTGTTACACTGATTAAAATGATACCTGGGTTGAAGAAATCCATCTTGTGATTGTTGCTTTGAGTTAATGAGATGCTCGTGCTCCGGGGTATTCCTGTGGGACGGTGTTTTTTTGGTGCTCTGGCCTCATCGTCATCATCTTGGCTTAAATGACAGGTCACTGCCTCCTACATTAAATACTGTGCTTGCGCTGTTAATAGTGTGGTCTTCAAAAATGCTTTTTTAACGTCAACAAAATTGCTTGCCAATAGATGCTTACTGGGCATGCACCGCCGCCAGCTGAATTTTTCTGGAGCTAAATTATTTTTTGCTATAACAAAATGTCACCAGCACATGCGCAGTAGCATCTATCTGCAAGCGATGCTCTTAATCTGTGCAAGCCCTGCAACTAGTGAGCAGCGCTTGTGCAGATTGAGAGCATCGCCTGTGGGTAGATGCTACTGTGCATGCGCCGCCGGCGCTATTTTGTTGGAGCAAAAAAAAAATGGCGGTGCATTGTGCTCAATAAGTGATTAAAATGGTTTTCCAGGGCAATGTTTTTTGTTGATTTAACCTATTGAATGATAAAACCTACAGTTTGATATTTACTCACTGTTAGAGCAGGTTCACATGAGTTTTTAAAAATAAAATTCACAGTTTGATCCAGAAAAGTGGGACATTTTTTTTCTCACTTGTCATCCATGTGCAGTCTGTATGCAATCTGTTCTTTTACAGCAGCAACTATTAAAAATTTACATTTTCATGTTACAGAATTGCAATGTACTTGTAATAAATGGATGCTACACTGTGGCTCCTGTGGTACACCAAAGGGGGTCTTGATGGATGGGAGATATATTTCTCCTAGCAGACTGGAGTTTGGTCAAGATTTTCCCTGATCTCAAGGACCTGTGATGAGGTCATAGTCACGTGATCAGGTCAGCTGATGTGTACCTCACCTGAGGGTGTGGACTAGGCCTATAAAACAAGGAGCTGTTGTAGTTGGTGGGTGTGGAAGGAAGGAGTTTGGCTGGAGTCAGCCTGGAAGCTTGTTTTTGTTACAGTGTGTCAGTGTGCACCAGGAAGCGAGTACCAGACCACCCGGAATGGCACCTGGCGGTCTCTGCTGTCTTGCAGCCGCTTAGTTAAGCCCTACTACTACTACTACTACTACATTTTCCAGTGTCTCCGGGCAGCCAAAACCCTCTTTTTCTGGGTTCAAAAGTTCAGGTCAGATCCAGCAAAAAAAACGGATCCGTTGCATCAGTTTTTTTATTTCACTGCCGGATCCGTCCCTTCAGGTGTTCGACGGATCATGCCTGATACAAAAAAACGGATGTGTGAAAGAGGCCTAAGAGTGTGCAAAAGAAGAAGCACTCACTCTGAAAATATTATCATTAATGTGATATAACTTCTCCGAGAATCAAATTTACCTGGAAAAAAAATGTGAACAAGCAAATTTGCATTTTGCCTGATCTGCTCTTCTCTACTCCCAACCAATCACTTTACTCACCACCGCTTCCCAGGAGCACAGGGCGCCATCAGTTTGTGGACTCTGCTCTCTGCCATACCTGAAGATTGCTTGTGATTTGCCACAATTACCTAAAAACCTGCAGTCGCTAAATGGAGCAGGGAAAACACACAATTCCCTGCTACTAAACCCCCTGGCAGCGTTATTTACACATTATAAGACAGGAACCTAGGGGAGATGTACAAACCATCAAACACTCATCCCTTGCTCCTGGTATGCTGTATAGATGTACATATATGTACAGAATAAGAGCAAATATGGAGAATTATATCCAGTATACAGGACAGGTGGAGCATTACTGTGCCGTTTCCTTAGTATCTGCTCTTATTCTGAATATGACAATGATACCGCTACCGGGGATTAATTAAACTAATGTAGTCTCACCATGCATTCCTTTTTTTGCGTTCAATTTATTAGTTCAAATTGATAAGCTGACTAGATCTTAAGACACTATTTCTGGACTTCTTCTAGCTGTGCTTGAATCGAACCAACAGCTTAATGCAATAGTAATCTATACAATGGCCTGATGATGCCGGAGTAGGGAAACGAGTAGTGACTAGGCAGCATAGCTTTTTACGTGGTGATTCTCACTTAATACATTGTATGCCCCTGATTGCTTTGGGGCTTTTTATCCTGTGTGCTGAACTTTGTATGCAGTAATGTACTATGCAATGTCGGCTTCTTCTATACATCTGTTGGTGTAAGGTATTGGTTGGATTGGGGATAGCCAGGAAATCTCCTGGAAATGTACACTTAATGACTTCCCTATCATCCCAGTGAGGAGGATTTATATGAATAGCACTGGAAAAAAAATAGTGTTTTAGGATCTACTCCAACAATTGAGTTGAACTTATACAAAAAAGGAAGGATATATTAATCTGAAATAACATTATAGCCACTAGGATAATCACTGGTGACTAGAATTAGGATTCCCAGGCCATTGCAAATTCTGTTCTATCATTAGTACAGTTTGGCACCGAGCTAGAAAGGGCAGTTTATTGTTATGACATTATGTCTACTGGACCAATAAGCTAAATACCAAGAAAGAAAAGTTGTGGAATTATGGAAATTATTGGATTGATAGACATGTTAATGTTATGAAAATAATGAAAAAGGGGAAGCAAAATGTTCTAAATGTTCATGATGGGATACTTTGGTGAAGTGGCTGTGCCACTGGTTTCACAACCCAATCAATGTAATGCTGAGCTATTAGTGTACCTGGAATGAAGATTAGAGGGGTCTGGCTACGGCCCATCCTCCGCCTTTCATAATGCTGGAAGTGGGACCAGTGTGATGCTCCCTTGTCAAGGTCTCTGAAAACTAGCATGAACCGTCACCACAAAAAAATTCTACACGGATATTGTGCCATGCATAAAAAAGGAACAATTGTGAGTAAACAAGATAGGTGTGCTACAGGCACCAAACTTCTCAAATAACAAAATAAATATAATAATAACTACAAGGATGATGTACAAAAAGAGCTTTACTGATACCACACACAAACACCAGTAAGTGTATATAAAACCGTTTAAAAACAAAACAAAAAAAACGTGAACGTTCATCCCCTTACAATAAGGCATAAATTTATCATGTCAAAATAGACAGGGTTGGGAGCAAAAAGAGCTAGCTTACTTGATAGATGGTATGGACTATATAGATCCAACATATATAAAACATCATAAATCAGTGTACAGTAGACATTTCAATGCCAATATTATAAATACAAATGAATGACATATTAGAGCAAAAAAAAATAATGCCAGCATAGGTAAATACTAGAAGTGCCGAATACAACAATAATCAGAATAAGTCTGGAAAAACACCAATTTTAACAACATGATGCAACTGATTTGACGACATAATAGATAATAAAAAGTCCATACAAACCACCAATCAATAGTACACGGAAACAGGAGAGTAGCAGACCCTTGTCAAGGCCTCTTCATGGCATTGCCATTGCCCATGTGGTTTCGAGACAGAAGCCCTAATGGTGCTATCCATCATTTTAACATTGATGGGTCATCTTTAGGATAAACCATGCATATACAACTGATGTGACTAGACTACCTACACTTCTTCATATCAGCTGTTTGAAGAGGCTTTACGTAAACCTGCAATCAGGTAGGTAATTACATGCAATGTATATTCGTTAGTAGCTTATATAGATATTTCAGCATTATCCCCTTCTATTCAACAGAACAACCATGCAAAATATCTTGCTTGGCCTCTAAATCAATATGGCGTATTCATATATGAAATTACCTACAAACTTCTGTTAAAAGCTAATCGGAGTGGATGCCAATAGTTGGACCACCACCATTAAAATAGTTATTACATTTCTTAAGAAGAAGTCATCAGTTTTTCCCTTTAAGGATGACAGGATTCGCACCGTATTCAATAATCTCTCTACACACGAATGACAAATTAAACATCCTCCTGCATCTGTTCTGTTGGATAGTAATGTCATAATGATTAATTAAGAAAGGTACTAAGAAACCATCAAATTGAGTTTTCATACATGGAAGGATTGCTATGTTTAAATCATCATTTCCTGAAGAATGTGCAATGGTTTGCATTTATTGAACTGTGCTCAATCTGCACATTGTTTCCTGGTGAATTTCAGGAAGGGTACATGCTCGGATGCTTTTGTTCAGCGATACTTAAGCTGCTAAGTAGTGTCAGAAGGATAACATTATCATACTTATGCTTAACAAAGAATATGTATCATTCGCAAGGAAAATTAAATGGGATTTTAAGAGTTTGCAGAATAACAGGATCAACTGCAGATACAGTTCAGTGCCTTAATCTGAGCGTTATGAAAGAGCCATATATTAGGGTAATGGGATAAATAGAAGGAAATTCATAAGGCTTTATATCAAAAGGTTATTCTATAAAATAAGGAAGCTTAAAGACAGTTTGATCCATTAGTTTCTTAATTTATATATAAGCATAGAATATGTGTATATATATTATGGACGGTGCTGTGCAAACGTTTTAGGCAGGTGTGGAGTAAATGCTGCAAAGTAAGAAAGCTTTCAAAAAAATTGAAATTTTAATAGTTTATTTTTATCAATTTGCAAAATGCAAAGTGAATATGTTATTTTATAATGTATTATTTGATGCTGTTTTGGATCACCGTAATTATGGGGAACATTGCCAAGGCCCATCCTGCTGACTATCTTATATGAGGGAACATTACATCTCTGATTAAGAGTAGAGATGAGCAAAATTGTTCGGATTTTGTCCCTGAATCTGATTTTGACATATTCGAGCCATATTCGAACAATATTCGTGCCGAATGTATGTCTTATAATCGGTTCCGAACATATTCAGTGATTTCTGCTCCCATTGACTCTAATGACTTTCAGCTATGTTTGACGAATATTGTAAAAACAGTATTCGATTTCGATCATATTCGGAACCGAATCTGAACAAATTCACTCATCTTTAATCAAGACCTCTGAGATGTAGCTCAAAACTAAAAGGATATTCTGTCAATTTATTTTCTGTTTCACACTTTTAAGTAGAAATAAAGCTACATTTTAAAGGATATCTGGAACGCTGGACATTTTCCTTTCCGTAACATTGCTGTATACCTTGACTCTTGTAGAGTTAGAAATCTGTAAAATGTAGAACTCACTTATTCTTCTTTATCTATACAGATATAAATGACTAATTTCATAAAAATATAAATGATTAAACCTACACTTGGAAATCAGTGCTCTAGTCCTATAGATAGGCAGTATATATAGTGATTCTGTCAACTGAAAGAGCCTACCATTCACAGAGATGGCGCAAGCGTCTCCGCTTAGCAGTGGACTCTGCTATTCATTCTTTCACTCCTGTACAGGTATTTGACATTCGCTGCAGAGACCCCAGGGTTGCTTCCATGGAATAGCTTCTCTAGTTTAGTCAGGGGAATAGCCGTTTTCAAGTCCAGGGAGTGAAGCAGGAATGGAAAATTAATCAGTCAAATGTAAGATCCAGAAAGGCATCCAAGGGGCTAATCAGCAAAGTAATCAAAATACAGAGACTGGGTCAAAACCTAAAGGGTCACTCTTATAATGAGCTTAGCATTGCAGTGTCACTATACCAAAACTGTCAAGGAACAGGTGGAAAATGGGGAATTAAAAAGATCACAGTGAAGCCTTTGGCGGTCTGCAGGTTGGCATCTGCAATTGGTGGGTGAGGTCTCATTCAGACATACGAATTTCGTGTACGAGTGCTATACATATTTTTCACGGAGAGCACTCATGCCTATGATGGA
Organism: Oophaga pumilio; assembly: GCA_009801035.1. Taxonomy (NCBI): domain Eukaryota; kingdom Metazoa; phylum Chordata; class Amphibia; order Anura; family Dendrobatidae; genus Oophaga; species Oophaga pumilio. The sequence goes on along the minus strand of VIAB01009410.1, from coordinate 74,843 downwards.
TATATGAATGGCCCCATAGACTATTTTTTTTCCTTGGACCAAGTGGTACATGTCCCATTTTAATCTGAGGGGGTCTGATCAAAATCAGCAATGTGGGTGAATGGGTCTGTGAAAAAAATGGACTGCACTCAAATTATATCTGAGTGCGGTCTGATTTTCACAGACTGTCAGAAAGGAGGTGAATTTTTTAAAAAAATTTCTCCACATACAAGAAAATCATATGACACTCGCACCACACTGTAATCAAACGCTGATGAGAAAAATCGGTCTGATTTTCTCGTACGTGAAAAATCAGACGTCTGCATGAGGCCTAAGCCAGACCTTTAATAACATGGACATTGCCTTTATTTATTCAAGGCTGGAGTGTACATTAATTTGTGCTGGGTGATGAACAAGTCATGGCGCTTCTCCCGCTATCAGTGCCGCCCACAGAACAGGAACAGTGATACCCAATAGCAGAGGCTTTGGGACCAAGGACAGCTACATTTGTAACAAAGCCATGTTCTTCTCTTGCAGCCCATTTGGCAAAGTACAGTGGGCAAACTAATCAATACTTGTCAGTATTCCTTCCGATGTTGGTAACATGACAAAATCTTCACCGAACTATATAGCTGAAAAACATTTGGCCTTCATAACTATAGGATCTACTGGTGAGTCTGGTGCACTCGTGAGCTCACTGTAAAATGTTCAGGACAGTCCAGCGGTTCAACTACATTTACTATAGTCTCTGTTGACTTTTAAAATACTTTTTTCCTTGTCATTGTGGATATGATATCTTAATCTTCTGTGGTGGGACCAGATGCTGATAGTCCCTAGAAGGATGAACATTATTTAAAATGCAGTGCAATCTCATTTCTGGCTACACTTTCAAACAGAAATGTGCGTCTTTGATAGATTCCCGAGGCAAGTGAATTCAAACAGTGCGAGTGGCTGGCTAAAACACTGAAAACCTAATTGGTAGTTACTCATGGCTTATTGATGAATGGTTGCTGCTCAGCACAAGATGTTACATGAATTATAGAGCTGGCACTGGGGAATACCGTATACCCATGTTTCCAAAACAGACAGGCAGTGACTGCTATGCAGACTTCTTAAAGTATACAGATGATGCTGAGTAATCTGATCAGCACGATAGTATGGCTCTGACAAGGGCATTCTGCTCGTAATAGATTCAGAAATGTGAATGTTAAATTAGCAAAAACAATAATGGATACATAAATATGAATTTTAATTCAGGAAAAGCAATCTGCTGTGACAAGTCTGTAGCAGTATCATCATAATAATACTGTAATGTAGGTTCGGTCAGTAAGATAATGTTTACTTACATAAAGTGTAATCTTATATTTCATTTTAACTAAAGATGCACTCTCATTAACATTTTTTGGGGGGGTTAAACCTGTGTGGATGTACAGTACAGACCAAAAGTTTGGACACACCTTCTCATTCAAAGATTCTTCTGTATTTTCATGACTATGAAAATTGTAGAATCACACTGAAGGCATCAAAATTATGAATTAACACATGTGGAATTATATATTACACTTTACAAAAAAGTGTAAAACAACTGAAAATATGTATTATATTCTAGGTTCTTCAAAGTAGCCTCCTTTTGCTTTGATTACTGCTTTGCACGCAGAAAAGGTGAACGGCTGGACTCTACATGCCTGGTTCCCACCGTGAAGCATGGAGGAGGTGGTGTGATGGTGTGGGGGTGCTTTGCTGGTGACACTGATGGGGATTTATTCAAAATTGAAGCGGTGAGCGGTCCAGCTCACCCCAAACCATCTCGATTGGGTTCAGGTCTGGTGAGTGTGGAGGCCAGGTCATCTGGCGTAGCACCCCATCACTCTCCTTCTGGGTCAGATAGCCCTTACACAGCCTGGAGGTGTGTTTGGGGTCATTGTCCTGTTGAAAAATAAATGATGGTCCAACTAAATGCAAACCGGATGGAATAGCATGCTGCTGCAAGATGCTGTGGTAGTCATGCTGGTTCACTATGCCTTCAATTTTGAATAAATCCCCAACAGTGTCACCAGCAAAGCACCCCCACACCATCACACCACCTCCTCCATGCTTCAAGGTGGGAACCAGGCATGTAGAATCTATCCGTTCATCTTTTCTGCGTGCAAATCAGTAATCAAAGCAAAAGGTGGCTACTTTGAAGAACCTAGAATATAAGACATATTTTCAGTTGTTTCACACTTTTTTGTAAAGTGTAATGTATAATTCCACATGTGTTACTTCATAGTTTTGATGCCTTCAGTGTGATTCTACAATTTTCATAGCCATGAAAATACAGAAAAATCTTTGAATGAGAAGGTGTGTCCAAACTTTTGGTCTGTACTGTATGTGTAATGTAGGTGTGTTAATATATTGTTTTCTTCGTATTATAAGACGCACTTTTTTCCCCCAAATTTGGGAGGAAAATGCGAGTGCCTCTTATAATCCGAATGTAGCTTACTGGGGGGAGGGGGGCTGTGGTGGAGCGAGGCCACAGGAGGCCGGCGGCAAGAGTTGGGAGATGCAGCAGGCCATGGTCTGGGAGGAAGAAATGTCCCAGTGCTCCTTGGCTGTGGGCCCTGGGCTGACTTAAAATGTTGGCATTGAGCAGAGTCCCTGCAGTTTCCCATTTTCCCTGCGGCGGGCTTCTGGAAAATGGCTGCCGGAGGCGGCACATGCACAGATTGTCTCCTGTAGAGTCAGTACAAATTGAGCACAGCAGACGCAAGTGTGATACTGACACATCTCTAGTTAGGCACTGTGGGTGATTGGCAGTACAGCAGAGGTGACCTTGCTATGAAAGGAGGAGAGCTGATAGGAGGGTTTGTAATATGATTAAACTCATTAGGGCAAAAAAAATGTGATTGCTAATATCATGTGGTGAAAGGTTCTCTTTAAAAATCATTTGCCATTTCAATCAATTAATATAATAGAAGAATTTTAAAAGGAACCTGATAGCTGACACCTGCTGACTGATCCCCAGGCAACATCTATCAGATGCTGGCTGCAGGTTTTCAGCCACATATGTTCAACTTTTAAACTCTGCGGCATTTCAAAGAAGAACAGTTTAATAGTCGCCGGGGGCCAAGACACATGGAAGACTAGTCAGACATGTGGGTCTTCTCCCCACCCATTGCCCGGGAGTGACAGGTCTCTCTTTGCATGTGTGTACAAGGAGAGACTTATCATTCAAAAGAAGCGAGTGGGGAGAAGCTGCTGTGACTATCCTGTTCGATTAGTCTTTCATGCAACACGTTCCCTGGTGGCTAGTAAGCTATGTTCTTCACTGAAATGCCACAGTGTTTCAGAGTCAAAGGGAGTCTGTCACTACTTTTGAACTATCTAAACTATTCATATGATCATACAGGTTATAGAATGCTAAAAACAGTACTCCCTGTGTGCCTAATATCAGCTGTGTTGTTGCTGAGAATCATCTTTTATCATTTTATATGGTGCTTGTAAGATACTTCTGCCTCCAGAGATTATTTTACATGAAGGGAAGGTTTAAGGGTCTGTGCACACGTTGCAGATTCCTAGCGGTTCCGCCGCGAAACCGCGGCAAAATCGCTTGCACAACACAACTCATTATGGCCTATGGGATTCCGCAATGCTGTGCTCATGCTGCGGGTTTTTCCGCGGCGGAATCGCATTGCGGAAGAATTCCGCCGCCATAGGAATGCATTGAAACGCTTACTTTCCGCATGTGGCTGTGCCCACCATGCGCAAAGTAAGCAGTTCATGTGCGGATGGTACCCAGGGTCTGGAGGAGAAGAGACTCTCCTCCAGGCCCTGGGTACCATATCCATGTAAAAACAATAATTAAAATAAAAAATAGTGATATTCTCACCTTCTGGCGGCCCCCGCAGCTTTCCCGCCTCTCAGCAACGCTCCCGGCCAATCCCGTTCCCAGTAATGCATTGCGAGAATCACCCCAGATGACGTAGCGGTCTCGCGTGATGCTACGTCATTGGGGTTATTGTCGCAAAGGACGCCTGGGAACATTAGATCTTTTTACTATTGATGTGGCATAGGCGGCATCACTAGTAAAAAGTTGGTCACACTTGTCAAACACTTGTTTGACTCGTGTGACCAACCTGTCAGATCGCTTGTAAAACGCTAGCATTCTGCAAGCTAATTACGCTTGCAAAACGCTAGTTTTTAGCGGGAATACGCATACCTATAATATGCGTATTTCCCACGGCAGGGAGGTGCGGAATTGCCGCGGAAATTTCCACGGCAATTCCGCAATGTGTGCACATAGCCTAACAGTGTGAGACTAGCACATAACAGGAGAAATGAACCTTGTCTTCTGGCAAACACATTTTTGTCTTCCCTCTGAGCTTTTCTGTATTGCATCAATATTTCAGCCCTGTCTGCCTGTGGACTGGAGGGTGAAGCTTGGAGGAACCTGCAAATGTGTCAGTTATAACCACACACAGCTCTGCAGTGAGATCAGGAGAGCAGAAAGTGGTCATTACACATCACACTGGTAACCATTACACATCACACCAGTAACCATTAGGCCATGTTTCCATGGTCAGTATTGGCAGCGCTTTGAGCGTAGCAGATACCTGCTCCATACAAAGCGCTGACGACTTTTGTACGCGCGGTGATTCCGCATGTGTTCGTTGAACACATGCGGAATCACTGCATCCTATACATAGGACGGTGCTATTTATCGTACAGAGACTGAGTGTCTCCGCAAGATAAATAGACATGCTGCGGTCTAGAAAGACGCGCCGCATGTGAATATACGCAGGGCTGCCACCTGCGTCTTTGAAAGCATAGTGGAAATGGGATTTCATAAAATCCCCTCCACTATGCTGTAACATCTAGACGCTGCGGATTGGACGCTGGGGCTGTACACATTGTCCAATCCACAGCAAATACTGAATGTGTCAACATACCCTAACACATCACACTGGTATCCATTACAAATCACACTGGTAACTCCTCTTTCATGTAAAACAAGCTCTGGAGGCAGAGTTATCTTCCAGGAAACGTCCTCCCCAGAGCTTAGAAGAGGTCATTTACAGTTAGGTCCATAAATATTTGGACAGAGACAACATTTATCTAATTTTGGTTCTAGACATTACCACAATGAATTTGAAACAAAACAAATCAGATGCAGTTGAAGTTCAGACTTTCAGCTTTCATTTGAGGGTATCCACATTAAAATTGGATGAAGGGTTTAGGAGTTTCAGCTCCTTAACATGTGCCACCCTGTTTTTAAAGGGACCAAAAGTAATTGGACAATTGACTCCAAGGCTATTTCATGGACAGGTGTGGGCAATCCCTTCATTATATCATTCTCAATTAAGCAGATAAAAGGGCTGGTGTTGATTTGAGGTGTGGTGTTTGCATTTGGAAGGTTTAGCTGTGAAGGAAACATGCGGTCAAAGGAGCTCTCCATGCAGGTGAAACAAGCTATCCTTAAGCTGCAAAAAAACAGAAAAAACCCATCCGAGAAATTGCTACAACTTTAGGAGTGGCAAAATCTACAGTTTGGTACATTCTGAGAAAGAAAGAAAGCACTGGTGAACTCATCAATGCAAAAAGACCTGGGCGCCCACGGAAGACAACAGTGGTGGATGATCGCAGAATACTCTCCATGGTGAAGAGAAACCCCTTCACAACAGTCAACCAAGTGAACAACACTCTCCAGGAGGTAGGCGTATCAATATCCAAATCTACCATAAAGAGAAGACTGCATGAAATTAAATACAGAGGGTTCACTGCAATGTGCAAGCCACTCATAAGAATCAAGAATAAAAAGGCTAGGCTGGACTTTGCTAAAAAACATCTAAAAAAGCCAGCACAGTTCTGGAAGAACATTCTTTGGACAGATGAAACCAAGATCAACCTCTACTAGAATGATGGAAAGAGAAAAGTATGGCGAAGGCGTGGTACAGCTCATGATCCAAAGCATACCACATCATCTGTAAAACATGGCGGAAGCAGTGTGATGGCTTGGGCATGCATGGCTGCCAGTGGCACTGGGTCACTAGTGTTTATTGATGATGTGACACAGGACAGAAACAGCTGAATGAATTCTGAGGTATTCAGAGCCATACTGTGTGCTCAGATCCAGCCAAATGCAGCCAAACTGATTGGTCGTCGTTTCATACTACAGATGGACAATGACCCAAAACATAAAGCCAAAGCAACCCAGGAGTTTATTAAAGAAAAGAAGTGGAATATTCTTGAATGGCCAAGTCAGTCACCTGATCTCAACCCAATTGAACATGCATTTCACTTGTTAAAGACTAAACTTCAGACAGAAAGGCCCACAAACAAACAACAACTGAAAACCACCGCGGTGAAGGCCTGGCAGAGCATCAAAAAGAAGGAAACACAGTGTCTGGTGATGTCCATGAGTTCAAGACTTCAGGCAGTCATTGCTAACAAAGGGTTTTCAACCAAGTACTAGAAATGAACATTTTATTTACAATTATTTAATCTGTCCAATTACTTTTGGTCCCTTTAAAAACAGGGTGGCACATGTTAAGGAGCTGAAACTCCTAAACCCTTCATCCAATTTTAATGTGGATACCCTCAAATGAAAGCTGAAAGTCTGAACTTCAACTGCATCTGATTTGTTTTGTTTCAAATTCATTGTGGTAATGTCTAGAACCAAAATTAGATAAATGTTGTCTCTGTCCAAATATTTATGGACCTAACTGTATATAAAGTGATAAAAGATGATTCTCAGCGACAACATGTCTGATATGAGACACACAGGCAGCACTGTTTCCGGCATTCTACATTCTAAAGTCTGTATGCTCATATAACTAGTTAGGTCAAATGTGGTGACAGATTCCCTTTAAACATATATGTCTGGAATCGTGCAGCTGGCGTTTGATACATGCTGCCGGTTGATCACTCAGCACACATCAGCTCTCATGTTCCCTTTAAGCAATTGCCACATATGTGGGACCCTAATATTGCATGGAAGTTCATTTGAAAACCCAAGGTGTTTGTATTAGAAACACACTCTGTTAGTTCATAAATCCTGTCTACTAAAGTGCTTATAGAAAAGCAAATTAAAAAGTTTCTCAAAGTACTTGGCTTTGGTTTGCTAAGTGATAAACTTTACCTGTTTGTATATATTTTGTGTGTATAGAATCTTCCAAACTTTTCTTGATTAAATCACTTAAAACAACATAGAAAAACAAATAAAAGCAGCTCAGAGCAAGTATTGGAAATTGTTTAAAGACTGATGAATAATGTGGGTGTGCTTTCTGGCTGTCGTTTACATTGTGATTGCTAACTTATTAAATGGAATATCTATTTCAACATAAAAGCTGAACAGAATTCAACAGAACTTGCAAAATGTTCCACTAATTGCTTATTTGAGGCCAAACAGCATCTGTGGCTTGGCAGACTCCTTCACCACTGAAAACATATGGATTTATCGCTACTCCAAGCTGCAAACGTCATTCTAATTAAGTTGTATAATTTGTTAAATACTCACAATGTCTTGTCCTATCTATATGATGCGCTTGACATGTGAGTCTGCACACTCTTTCTACAATTCTGTACTTCGCCTTCTTTTTAAGTGACATTTCATCAATTTGTGTTTAAAGGGGAAATTTACTTAAGGGGGATCTGCTGACATAACTATGGCATATCTCCAATGAAAGGGTATTTGTTAAAAATATGTATACCACGCAGTACACATTATTTTTTTTTAAATATGAGTCAATGGTAGTTGTACACAGTGGTCTGCAATTGCAGAAGTCCAGTCTATACATCTAAACAGAAAGTGGAACAAGTGCAAATGTGAAAGATTTCTTATAAAAATTCATTTCAACCTCCGCCATACTGGAGGCTTCTACGGTATAATTGTGCCCTATTATCTCTATCCCTGCTGAACTGGACTGACCTGTGCCAGCATTAAAGAATACTCAGCATTCAATCAACAGCGCTGAAAACATTGCCCAGGGCAAATATATTCCTGATAACTTTTAGAAAAGAAGGAAGGCGAATGCATGCCAAAAGAACAATACACAGAAAAACATTTTTTGTCTTATTTTCTGTAGCAGCAAAGTATATTTTTTCATATATATTTTTGTAAAATGGCTTTTTTGCTCTCCGAACAAAAATGAAATATTATGTTAAAAATGAAATATCTTTCTCAATTCCATTTCAAGAAACATTTCTCAAAAATATAGCAACCAGACACATAATGATTAGCTGTGTTTTTGCAGCCGTCTTTGCAAGGTAATGCTTGTATGAAAGCATTCCTCCAGCCAAGAATGCAATCTTGCCTGTACAGTATTTCAGAATCCTTGTGTGAAGACTTTATTTAGAAGCTCTGTTGCTTTACGTCCTGACTCTGAGCCTGGAAGTGATGGCCTGACAGCATCTTCATCCATGCTGGCCGTAAGGCTGCAATCACCCGAGCAGTTTTTGTGGCAGTTTTAAGCCAAACACAGAATTGGATCCATACAGGAAAAAATTATGAACAATAGGTTGATACTTTTCTTATCTGTTCATTTTCTATGTCTGGCTCAAAAAGTGACTCAAAAACTGGCAGTGTGATTGCAGCCGAAAAGGCATTGGGAGGCCTTCATGTGTCCTCAGACTAAGAGCCCTAATAGCCAGGAGTGGCAGAGACGCTAATTCCTCCAACTGTATAAGGATCCAAGGAAATGGTTATAAAGTTCTCATTGATCACATTTTACCATAAAGCAAGTGCGGCAAATTTAATCCTGCATATGACCCCAATTGCTGCGGATGCGGGCAAAAGCCTGAATCATATTTCTAAATTTGGTGGTCTCATGATAAGAAACTACTTGTCTGATATTGTCTGGAATGCATATATTACCATAATAAATCCCTTAGCCCAAACGCCTTCAGATCAGATTTTTGCTTCTACCCACTTACTGGAAATCTGAAATGCCACCAACATTAAAAAGAACTTCCTACCAAATTTTTCATGTTGAACTGGACACATGATGTAACAGTGGCTGCAGAGTAGAATAAAACATTTTTTTTTATTTATTTTTATCGTCTATCCGTTGCGGAGATTTTAGCAATCAGTGTATTAGCACATGAGTTAACTGTTTTCAAGTCCAAGTGGATGTTATCAGATAGCACCTCATTTTTAGGGTAGAAGATGTATAAAGGGTATGCCACACTAAACAACATCGCTAACGGGATCGCTAAAAAAGTCACTATTTAGCGATCCCATTAGCGATGTTGTTGTGTGCGGCATCTGTCAGCGACGAGCTCCCTGCTGAGATCCTGCTGTGATCTCGCTCGTCGCTGGAATCGTTCCGGACCCTATTTTATCGTCGGCGCTCCCGCTGGGTAAGTATTATCGCTGTGTGGCACCTTTTATTTAGCGATTTAGCGGTATTTTGTACCGCTAAAGTCGTTAAGGAGATCGCTAACCGCGATAGCGTCCTTAACGACATCGCTAAATAAAGCCGCTACTAGCGATATTAAAACAATCCCGCTAGCGATCGCATTAGTATGCGTCTTTATCGTGATCGCTACTGGGATAGTTTAGTGTGGCAGTACCTTAAGCCTCCCAGTGAGAAGTATCTAATAATGCCCACTTAAGTGCCTAATAGTTTGATTGCTAATATTTTTGCAACGGAGAGGAGAAATTAAAAGCAAGCAAAAAGTTTGTTTCTGAAGCCACTAGCGTGTTGTGTGTCCAGCTCACCATGAAATATTTAGTAAAAGGTCCTCTTTAAACAAGTGGATACAAAAAATCAGATCATGTATTCAGCTTAGAAGAATTAGTCAGCTGATAATTGGGAAGCTATCAGAAAAGGACCAATTGTTTAAGTGAAACCAAATCTATGGCTGTGGACACATGGCTATGGATATGGTGTTATGTCTTGGCATATGTTGAGCCAAGAGAAAAGATGAGCAAGGACATATCTGTATCACCAAAATATTGCCGCAAATGTCTAACGAGCTGTAGTTCAACATCTTCCAGTCTCTACAACAAAGTGACACCAGTTCAACGAAAATGCTTTCATCAGATGCCCATTGGCCATCCCTTATAGACTTATTTGCAGACAAACATATCTAAAATCATCCGAGGTTGATCCTGAAAACTCAGAAACTTTTTTCGTGAATTTCATCCATGTGCCCATTTTGACGTCTGTGTGACATCCGTGTGATGTTCGTGTGCAATCCGCATTCATACAACTACAGTATATTGAAAAATGCGATTTTTTTTCTTATGGACCGTCACACCGAGGAAAAAGTTGTTCATCTGACACCATGGGCTTCAGGACGGTCTGCTATCTCATTAAAAGTCGGACAGTTCTCATCCGACGTATACACTCGTCTGCATGAGCGTTTGAGAAATCTGCTTAGCGACAAATGATAATAGGTTTATGTATTATTAAGAGCATATGTGTTTGACAAAAAAATGGAATTATTTCCCAAAAGTCAAATTGCACAGAAAAGTCAAATATAAAACTAAATAAAAAACAAACAATTATTATTATATTATATTATTTTATTATATTATTATTATTATTTGCAATCTTACTTGATAATCTATGCTAGAAAAACCTGTATGTGCGAAGTAAATATTTTATATCACAATTATACTGACTTTTCTGGGTATTTTGCCTTTTCTTATTTCACAGTCAACTTTTTCTTATCATATGAATGTATAGTAAGATCTGTGCTTCTGAAACCTTCCATTTCACAAAATAGTTTTGCACTGTAGCATGCCTTCTGGATGTGTGCTGATATTTGTCTAGCTGTTTATTAAATCCTAACACTCTCTGTGTTTAGACTAATAACATTTAGTCTGCTTCTGCCTTTCTCATTTATTTTGCTCCCTCTTACATTTATCTTGCTGACTTTAAATCCAATGGCGCTTCTTTATAGTCATGCAATATGTATATTTCGATTATTTCTTTTATATTGTTGTATAACTTTTTTTGCTGCTTGTCTACTTGTGAAACTTTAGCCAAAACCTACAAATTTATATTCCCCAGAGAAAATGTAACATTTATTTAAGATAAAACTGAAGATTTTATATAGATAAAATATTTTTCTTCATCCCTTTCTTCACATCTTTTAAGAAAAATAAGTTTGTTTATGCCAGATTTTCACTTGGGAATCCACATAATTACAGATTTACAGGATCCAGAAAAGACCTCTTTCTAAATTATTGGCTAGAAAGAAAGTGAAAAATTGTAACTATAGCTCAACTCAAAACTGACTTTTATGATTAAGCTTGGCACTGGCCATTCTATTTAGCAGAGTCTTAGGGGTTACCTGGTTTTCACCCCAAACACCCATATAAGGATTTAATCGTGCAGTTACTGCAGCGGTTCCCAAGTTGCATCTAAACTAGCTTGAACAAGTTGTGGAAAAAAGTGTCCTAGCCAAAGTCAGAACCGGAAAATCAATAATATGGACAGGATTGGTTCCAAAGACACAGTCAAATAGCAAAGTCAGATTTTAGAATATCATTTGTAATAAATGGACAAGGAGTAAGAAGTCAGAAATGTCCAGATCAAATCAAAATGGACATCTAGGGGTTAATCTAGAAGAGTGGCCAAGGAAAAAGCTGGGTCAGAATGCTAATATATTAATCCAGTAAGTCAAAAGGGTACATAATAATTAGCATAGTGTAATAAAAGATAAATAGGGCACCATGAATCTTTATTGGCAGTGAACCAGTCCTAGTGGCCCACTGACTGGCTACCCAGACTGGCAAGTTAGACAGACCCTCCGATTAGCCACAAATTCTGTTAGTGATACTGGTTGGCACATGCACCACCTAGACTCACTGCTAATGACAATGCCTCATGGCCCGCTATGAGAGATTCTTAATTATAGAGCAAACAGGAAACAGGCTGATTTTGGCAATACAAGTGGCCTGAAACAGTCAATATGCCTATCTATCTAACTATAGGCTCTATCTCAGCCTTGAGTGTTTTGGTGTCAGAACGTAGTGAGGTGCGTGCACAGTTACCCACTTCAGTGGTGCAGTGGACCTTAGTTTTCTTACCAACCTGGGTCTACTCCCGAAAAAAGTTTGGTGTATATGGATGGATGCTCTCCAGCAGGTGAACGGTGCTGTTGATGACTGAAACTTTACTCCTCAGCGAAGTCCAACACCTCTCATGCTAAGTCCTGGCCTTTTCTATCTCTCAGTAGTGTCCCTGGTAGAAATGTCCTCACAATCTGGACCAATTCTGTCATGGACATGATCAGTTCCACTCTGCCGCTGCTCTGATCTTGGTGGGATGCTTCCACGAGAGGATGTCGTTGGATTCCCCTCCGGCATGTCCTCTCCTTGATCTTAATAACAACAGACTGCCGGTAAAATGACCACACTTCCTCTTCCTGTGTTTCACATCTTTTCAGATTGCAGCTCCACCTCTGACATTCATTTTGCATCTTTTACAGTCTTTCAGAAATGCTTAGGCAACAGCGACATCTTGTGACCAATTAACATTGCTGCAAAGAATTAAACCTATTTACAACAGGTACAGTATTATACTGATGCAGACACAGGTATACATATGTATACCACCCTGGTGAGCCGAAACACATCTCACTCGTTTACTAATACTACTGCCATTTTGTTCTGACATGAGACTCCTCACTAATTGGGCATTGATGACATATTCAATATCTGTACTAAGACAAACTCTTTAAATGCTCATTTTATCAAGAAGCTGAGACAAAAGCTATGTGCTACTTTATGTAATTCTTGTTCCACTACCTCATGCTCTTAATCTGTGTTTTTTTGCTTCCACCTTCTGCTATATATAGATATATATAA
>VIAB01009410.1:42234-61187 GCA_009801035.1 Oophaga pumilio | reverse complement strand
AAATAGTAATTTTATTTAATATACCTAACTATAATAGAATTAGAAATACAAAGAAGAAATGTGGGCCACTTGTAGTGAATAGTAAAATACCCAAACTATGTCAGATTGTGCCCCAAAAAGCAGATAATGTATAAAAAAATAAATAAATCAAGATAAAATAGTGTTTTCAAAACAAACTTCGCTTCTCTCGCCATTCCCAGGTCCAGCACTGAATCTCCGCTACTGCTCTTGGTATCTTTTTATTGTCTACAGTGTTGACGTCACATTGATAGTGCTGCAGACAATAACCGAGCTCACTGATTGGTTGCAGGGCTGTTGATGTGGCGTCAGCGCTGCAAACCATATTATACACTGGGAGCAGCAGCAGAGACTCAGCGCTGGAAGAGGGATGTGTGAGTAAAGAACAAACTGCATCAGTGGTACAGTGGCATTCCGAAACCGGAAAATTTCTTTAATATTTATTTCATAGGTGTTTTGGACTGCAAACTAATCTTAGAGAGGCAATACTTTTTTTTTTATTTAAACGTAACCTGTTACATCCCCAAACACTAGTAACATGCAGATAAAGGATTGATCTGCAGGTTAATAGTGTTCCTTACTGAAATCATGGCCATCGGGAAATAATGAAGTTTATTAACCCCAGGAGCTGCCAGCTTTCAGTAACCAAGCCCTGGAACATTGATTGACAGCTCACTCTGCACTGATGCTCTGTAGAGCCAGCTGTCAATCAAAGTGGTGGGGCATGCTTATAGTATTGGACCAATATTACCATGCAGATTAACCCTATATCTGCAGGTTACTAGAATTTGGGGGCATGACAGTCTATCAGCTGATTTATTCTGCCCGAACCATAGGTATCATAGGAAGGAATTAGAAACCGCCTCTGTTACTGTAGCCTTGCATGTCTCACTCTGTAGCGCTGCAGTGTTTGATATTTTGAGGATTTCAGAGCAAGAGCTTTTAACTCAAATTGCAATATTTTCAAGTTTTATTAATTACTGTGGTATTATTATATGATTTTATTTTAACATGACAAATAATGTGTGATGTTTTCCCTTGCTAGGAAATATCAAATTTAAAACATATAAGAGCAATGATAACACCTTATTATTTTTTAGGTATGGAATAATAAAAATAAAATATCCTCTTCTATTAATGACCAGAACGATGTTATTAAAGTTTAAGCCTTTCTCAAAAAAGCAATAAAACTAACACTCTGTTGCTCCTCTGGGAGCTATTAAAGTGTTAATGAGAACATAAATTAACCGTACTTTATAAATCAATTGTTTAATACCTTTAGAGCCCCAAATAACAAAAACATTAGTGGTTTGTTTTGTGAAATGCCTATTTATAAAACCCGAGAAGTCAGTTGTGCTGTCACATGCTGTTTTTCTGGCCGTAATTACTAATATTCTCGTCCCCTAGAATTATACAGGCCAATAATTGGGAATTAGCACTCATGGCCTTCATTCTGCTAATGTCTATGGAAAGACTAAAATCTAGCTGTATTTCCAAACTAGTTATACAAAGAATAAGATGAGAATATAAGCATTAAGCTTGATTTATTACATTACATAGGGGTGTTTTATTGGGGTCAATTGATCACTTAACTGATAGAAAAGTGTACAAGTAATGGTATTGGCACAATTTCACAATATTTCTACAGATAAAGTTTTCTTCATTATTTTTTTATACAATGACCTTTTATGAATACATATGGCTGCCCATTCCCCTTTCTTTGTTATAGATTAGTTATTACCTGAAAAATGTTTTCTCACTGGGGATTTGTTTTCTCGCTGTAACTGTGCAATAATATTGGCGGTGCATTGTGAAATTTCAAAGAGAAGAGAATTTCAAAGCCAGATTTCTGAAATTGAGTTACTGATATAGCGCTGTCATAATTAAGTGACACATGAATGTAGAGTAAATGTTAATAAATTGATGACTGTAAGGATATGTGCGCTGATTTTTGACGAGTCGCTTGGAGGGGATACGCTCCAAAAGTCACATGAAAAATTGCTAAAATCAGTTGAAAGAATCCATTCATGTTCACTAAAGATGAGCGAACATTTTGAAATTAAAATGTATTGACGTTGCCAAATTTTCCCCAAAAAGCTGATTAGCAGCAAATTAAATTCAAACAAATCTCAATATTGGAAAACTTGTAATTGCTTGGAAAATACATGTGGGGGAGAGGAGAGAAAGAAAAATAGAAAGAAAGAAAACCCTGTTGAACCCTTGTAGGGAGACACTGCACATGGGAGACACTCAGGGACACAGTAGGGACAGCACAGCCCCTGAAACGAGTGTCACTGATGACACTTTGTTTCAGGGCAGCAAACAAAGCAAGGGGAGTGTCTGGATGTTCCAGCCCTCCACCCCAACCACCGAAGACTCTTCGTTACAGGGTGGAAAGGGGGTTGACAGCAGTTTTAGCAAGCAGATGACGAGTCATTTGAGTGTTCCATCTTGAACCCTAAGTTGCTGTACATTGTGAATGGTAGGGAATTTTACCATGACTTAAATAACAAAAAGTTATTATTTTTTAAAGATTTATAAATTGAAATTTACTTTTGGATTTTGGACAAACCCTTTAAGTATCTTTGAAGAATTTTTGAAGAGTTTCATATATCGTTTTGTCCTGAAGCGTTTTTTGCAGACTTTTGATTGGACATTGCGTAGTTTGGAGAGGATTTCAGACGCTTCACAGATTGCTGCATGCTGATACTACATTACAAAGATAATGTACAGTGGGTACGGAAAGTATTGAGACCCCTTTAAATTTTTCACTCTTTGTTTCATTGCAGCCTTTTGGTAAATTCAAAAAAGTTAATATTTTTTTCTCATTAATGTACACTCTGCTCCCCATCTTGACTGAAAAAAAAACAGAAATGTAGAAATTTTCGCAAATTTATTAAAAAAGAAAAACTGAAATATCACATGGTCATAAGTATTCAAATCCTTTGCTCAGACACTGATAATTAAGTCACATTCTTAGGCGCTGGGATTCTCCCGCTGCACAGGACAGATCCCAAGCCTTGTCTGATGCTGTGGTCTCCCATTCAGGCCGGGCTGCTGGAATGACTGCTTAGCACAGACTTCGGTCACGGCGTCTCGCTCAGGTTCATACTATCCATGTGGTTGCTGCTAGCTTTCCAGCTAAGTCTATGGTGAGCAATGGTATACAGTGGTAGCCTTATCCTCTGGAGGCTAGGTCCAGAAATCACCTTACTGAGGAGGTCCGTGATATGGCGCCTTCTCATTGGTGCTTGGACGTCAGCTGCTGTGGTGATGTGGCAGCTCCGGATTGGTCCACGTGCAAGGTCCTGTCCGTCTGGACATGAGCATAGTGTATAAAAGGCTCCTAATGGTGCACGCCGGTGTGCTAATATCATTTTGTGATGGTGTGTGTGAGTGCATACGCTACCACTCTGTGTGCACATGGGCAGCTCTAATAATGGCGACTGTGTGTCTAGGCTGGCAGTATAGGGTGGGAACTGCCACTTGGCTTAGCATCTGTCTCAGGTCATGTGTGCGGTTAGCACAGCTGAGTGTTGTGAGTTCTCTGGATTCTGAGTTGGGGCTCCCTCTGGTGGCTGTTGATATTAATGAAGCTGTCTTGACTGACAGAGGCCCTTCAGCTGAGGATTCAACTGCAGACGATTGGCAATCTGGGAGTGATGACTGGGGAGATTTAAGGGAGTAACTTTCCCATGATCCTCGCCGGTGATTAGTTGTCTCTTCCAGTTCAAGTTGGAAGTCAGCTTGCTGCGGTGTCCTGAACTTTCAGATAAGCTATTTCTTGCTTGTTTCTGTGGTTTTGTTTTCTTTTGTTTTTCTGCCTTCTGAGTGAGGTCACCCGGGTCCCCCTGCTGGGGCCTGTGCTTGTCTCTGTTCTTCAGTTATCTCGGTTCTTTTGTTCAGTCCCTGTTATTTCTGTGCTGCTCGGTAGCTACCTGTTCACACCAGAGTTCTGATATAGTGGGGAGAGATCATGTGGTCTCAGTATTTTTTGGAATCAAAAGTGTTGGAATTTTCCTAGGGTTTTGCTGGATTGCAGAAAGTATTCTTTTCTGTCCTGTCCTATCTAGACAGTTTTGGGCCCCAACGTTTGCTTATTCTATTTTCTGCCTGTGTTTGTATTTCATCTTGTCTCACCGCCAATATATGTGTGTGGGCTACCTATTCCTTTGGGGCGCTACTCCGGGGCAGTTAGCTTTCCCCTTTCTATCTCTAGGCTTAGCTAACTCTCCGGCTGTGTCGAGGCGTCTAGGTCATCGTAGGTACATCCCACGGCTGCTTCTAGCTGTGCGGTTAGTTTAGGGGTCTGCAATCCATTAGTCACCAACCTCTCTGGGTGACTGGCTGCCTTTGTTATTTTTGTTACTGTCCTCCTCGGCTACCATATCATAACAGCTGAGTTTCAGAGAAAGCAAAACCACCAGCCTAGACTTCCTTGGAGGGAGCGATATGGACCCCACCTAGAGTCATATTTTGCTTCATCCCTGTGACCTTTATCAGGGTATTGCACTAAGTGGTCTTTTGTTTCAGTACCGCTCTGTGAAGTAACAGAGCAGGGTACTCAGTGTATCGTTCACACGGTGTGGCACTTAACACAGTGTGACCTAGTAATCGTTTGCTGTGTAGGTTCTGTCATTACACTTTAGCAGCAGTTTTACAACTCTGCATGGTGGACCCTGGGTTGCGATCGAACTTTATCATTATTTATATTTAGTGCGATCCGCAAACCCTAACACACATGCTGTCCATTTCCTTGTGATCCTCCTTGAGATGGTTCAACTCCTTCATTGGAGTCCAGCGGTGTTTAATTAAACTGTTAGGACATGATTTGTAAAGGCACACACCTGTCTATATAAGACCTCACAGCTCATAGTGCTTGTCAGACCAAATGAGAATCATGAGGTCAAAGGAACTGGCCACGGAGCTCAGAGACAGAATTGTGGCAAGGCACAGATCTGTCCAAGGTTGCAAAAGAAATTTTGAAGTACTCAAGGTTCCTAAGCGCACAGTGGCCTCCATAATCCTTAAATGGAAGAAGTTTGTGACCACCAGAAATCTTCCTAGACCTGGCCATCCAGCCAAACTGAGGAATCGTGGAAGAAGAGCCTTAGTGAGAGAGGTAAAGAAGAACCCCAAGATCACTGAGGCTGAGCTCCACAGATGCAGTCCTGAGATGGTAGAAAGTTCCACAAAGTCAACTATCACTGCAGCCCTCCATCAGTCAGGCCCTTATGGCAGAGTGGCCCGACGGAAGCCTCTCCTCAATGCAAGACATATGAAAGCCCACATAGAGTTTGCTAAAAAACACATAAAGGACTCCCAGACTATGAGAAATAAGATTCTTTGGTCGGATGAGACGAACATAGAACTTTTTGGTGATAATTCTAAGCGGTATGTGTGGAGAAAACCAGTCACTGCTCATCACCTGCCCAATACAATCCCAACAGTAAAACATGGTGGTGGCAGCATCATGCTATGGAGGTGTTTTTCAGCTGCAGGGACAGGACGACTGGTTGCAATTGAAGGAAACATGAATGCCAAGTACAGAGATATCCTGGATGAAAACCTCTTCGAGAGTGCTCTGGACCTCAGACTTAGCCGAAGGTTAACCTCCAACAAGACAATGACCCTAAGCACACAGCTAAAATAACAAAGGAGTGGATTCAGAACAACTCTGTGACCATTCTTGACTGGACCAGCCAGAGCCCTGACTTAAACTCAATTAAGCATCTCTGGAGAGACCTGAAAATAGCTGTCCACCAAAGTTCACCATCCAACCTGACGGAACTTGAGAGGATCTGCAAGGAAGAATTGCAGAGGATCTGTCACGCTGTCTAATGATATGTGTATGATGTCAGTAAACTATTCTTACAGGAACAACACTCTATACAACATATAGTTTAGCAACATCAGCATGTAAATATAGAATAGATTTACCTGACACGATATCCGTTGAACTCAGGGTTAATCTTGAGGACTTGATACGCTGTCACAGGAAAGAGGAGGACCGGGGTCTAACCTGACCCTAAACTGGGGTCCTAACTAATCCCTCACCTTGGAGGTACTGATAATGGTTCAGAGGTCCAAGTCTCCAGCCTAACCCTGTCTCCTATCAGTCCCTGTACCCTGTAATCAGTCCTAAGAAGGATCCTGATTACCACCAAAGGGGATATGGGCTGATCTCTGCTAAATACACAGATTAGACATATAAGACAGACTGGAGAAAACACAGACTTGCATACACACTCAAACACCGAAGGAACATAAATGGTCTGGGATATAAAACTCTAAGCAAGGTGAGCTTAAAACAACTAAGGAGCTCTTTAACTTAAGTCTATACAGATACAATCCTATCTGTGGTCTGCATGAAGAATTTCACTGGCAACTCCCAAAGCAGACAACCAGGGATTTAAAGGAAACCAATCAACAAATAATCAATTGCAGCCGGGAGAAACTGCACCCAGTCCCAGCACCGAGCACAGACAGAATTAACTCCCTCACTGCCAAACACAAAGAAACAGCAACTCAGCTGTGAGAAGTCAGAATGTGCAACCGCGACGATCTTCGTGGCGATGCACACATGACAGGATCCCCAAATACAGCTGTGAAAAAATTGTGGCATCATTCCCAAGGAGACTCATGGCTGTATTAGCTCAAAAGGGTGCTTTACTCAATACTAAGCAAAGGGTCTGAATACTTATGACCATGTGATATTTCAGTTTTTCTTTTTTAAATTTTTTTAAAAAATTTCTACATTTCTGTTTTTTTCAGTCAAGATGGGGTGCAGAGTGTACATTAATGAGAAATAAATTTACTTTTTTGAATTTGCCAAATTGCTGCAATGAAACAAAGAGTGAAAAATGTAAAGGGGTCTGAATACTTTCCTTACCCACTGTAAGTGAATGGAGTCACTTTGTGACGTTCAAGGTATTGCATTACTCAAGTCTCATAAATTCAACAGGATTCAGCTTTTTTCTTCTAACTTCTTTCCATCACAATATCTTGCTGGTCTCAGTGCAACATCGTTCACTTGCACTATGTTGTGACATAGTAGCTGCATACAACATTCTTTGACTGTTAAACCTGTGGTGTGGCCAAAATTGCATTGTAGTCTTAGCCTTAAAACACCATTCCAGTGCTGACGAGGTGCCACTAATCTAAGTTCCCTGCACTTACTCTCATGCTTGATAAACACCTTCTTTTATTATCGTCACCACTCAGGTTGGTCTCCAGAAGTTTGTAACATTCCGGATTGCTCCAGTGTTTGCTGGAGCGATCCAGAAGAGAAAACTCAATCTATGACTATGAGAGCCAGAATGAGACTCTCATAGAGGTCAGTCAGAAGTTGCTGTTGCAAGATGGTGGCGCGGGAATGGAGTAAAACCGGGAAGAGCTGGAGGCTGGTAAGTATAATACTAGGGTCAGGGACATTACGTTAGTGGAATCACTCCAGCACTGAAATAAAAAAACGCCGGAGTGGTGCTTTAAGGTTGCAACCTATTTTGGCCTCTAAAACGCAAGGATTGTTTCATGTTTCTTATCTACTCTTTTCAAGAGCCGTTGTATTTTCATTTTTTTTTCTATTGATGTACCACCCATTCTATTCCAGTACCACCTTTATGCTGATGACACTCAGATCTACCTCTCTGGCCCAGACGTCACCTCTCTGCTGTCCAGAATCCCTGAGTGTCTATCAGCCATATCCTCCATCTTCTCCTCCCGCTTCCTCAAACTCAATATGGACAAATCTGAACTCATCATCTTTCCCCAATCCCACAGATCTTCCTTACCTGACCTATCTATCACAATTAACGACATCACGCTTTCCCCCGTACCAGAAGTCCGCTGCCTCGGAGTAACCCTTGACTCTGCCCTGTCCTTCAAACGGCACATCCAAGCTCATTCTACCTCCTGTCGCTTTCAGCTCAAAAATATTTCAAGAATCCGTCCTTTCCTCAACCCTCAATCTACTAAAATGATTGTGCACGCCTTCATCATCTCCCACCTCGACTACTGCAACACCCTTTTCTCTGGCCTCCCTGCTAACACCCTCGCACCTCTCCAGTCCATCCTTAACTCTGCTGCCCAACTAATTCATCTCTCTACTTGCTACTCCTTTGCTTCTCCCCTCTGCAAATCTCTTCACTGGCTCCAATTCCCTCAGCGTATCCAGTTCAAATTACTAATACTGACCTACAAGGCCATCTATAACCTGTCTCCTCCATATATCTCTGAACTAATCTCCCACTATCTTCCCTCACGTAATCTCCGATCCTCCCAAGACCTCCTTCTCTCCTCCACGCTTATTCGCTCCTCACCCAACCGCCTCCAAAACTTCTCCCGAATATCCCCCATCCTCTGAAATTCTTTGCCCCAACACGTCCGACTATCAACCACATTCGGATCCTTCAGACGGAACCTGAAAACCCACCTCTTCAGGAAAGCTTACAGCCTGCAATGACCCTGCTACCTCCTCACCACTACTGGAGATATCGCCTCAACCAACACCGGAACTGCTGCGACCCCCCAACCTACTGTCTCCTTCCCCACAATCCTGTAGAATAAAAGCCCGAAAGGGCAGCGTCCTCTCCCCTCTGTATCAGTCTGTCATTGTTAGTTTGTTTATTGTAAGTGATACCTGTAATTTGTATGTAACCCCTTCTCATGTACAGCACCATGGAATCAATGGTGCTATAGAAATAAATAATAATAATAATAATTGTCTGAGAGCTTGCTTTTTTTAGTACTGTGTTTTAAATAGCACAAGTATAACGTACGTGTAATGTGTCAAAAAAACAGGCAATGTCATCCGATGGGATCCACGATTATTATTATGAGTATGTGTGTTGTTTTTAGGTTCTAGGTAGTCGGTCTTCATCATTATAACCAGATTTGCTATGTAGTTAGAGGCCAGACACCAGGGATATGTGTTTGTTTTATTATTTGTGTTCCAATTGCTGTTTAAAGTAATTGCTACATAAAACTCTTTATGGCCAATTTAACTGAAAATCTTTTGCTGTGACTAAATGCCTTGGTGTGCCTGCTGCCATGAGTAATACTTTTACCTGACCTGAACATGCAACTGGAGGACATGTGTTTATATAAATGTTATGTGTAAACTTTTGCACAGCAATCTATATACTGTATATAAATATGTACGGTATATGTTTTGGTTTAAGCAGGTGTGGAATAAAATGGCAAAACGGTACAAATGAACAAAAGGCAAATGTAACTGAAATTAATATTTAGTGTGACCAGTCTTTACCTTCAAAACAGCATCAATTCTTCTAGCTACCGTACATTTACACACTGTTTTATCAATAATTCAGCATGGAGGTTGCTCCAAACATCTTGTAAAATGAACCATGGATTTTCTATGTATGGATTTTATGTAGAATATCAAAACAAAGTAGGAAGTATTTGTGAAGTGTAAAGGAAATGATACATTTTTAAAATTACTTTAAAAATATAAATCTGAAAATTGTGACGTGCATTTTTATTCAGCCCCCTGTAGTCTGATACCCCTAAATAAAATCCTGAGTGAGTATTTGCTACCAGAAGTCACATAATTAGTAAATTGAGTCCACCTGTGAGTAATTTATTGTCAACTACAACTTCTTAACTTACTTCTTAACTACAGCTGTTCTGTGAAGGCCTCAGAGGTTTGTTTGAGAACATTAGGGATCAAACAGAATCATGAAAACAAAGGAACACACCAGACAGGTCAGGGATAAAGTTGCAGATTAGAGTAAAGCAGGGTTAGGTTATAAAAAAAATAGCCCAAGCTCTGAACTTCTCCCGGAGCTCTGGTCAATCCATCATGCAAAAATGGAAGGAGAATGGCACAACTGTAAACCTATAAAGACTTGTCTGTCTACCTAAACTGACATCACAAGCAAAGAAAGCACCAATTAGAGAAGCAGCCAAGGGGCCCCTAGTCACTCTGGAGGAGCTGCAAAAATCCACAGCTCAAGTGGGAAAATCAGTCCACAGGACAGTTATTAGTCGTTTAATCCAAAGCCCTGTCTGCAGTTTGCAGAAAAAATGTAGGGGACACAGCTAGCATGCCAAAGAAGGTTCTCTGGTCATATGAAGCCAAAGTAGAACTAGTGAACAAAAAATCCGTTACTCTATTGAGTTGCGGAAAAATAATATCAGATTTATTAGAAAAGCAATCCAAAAACAGCGATGTTTGGGTCAAAAGGACCTTCTTGAGGCAGATTGTGTATGGTATACTGCATGTAACAGCGCTGTGGGGAGAAGGGATTCAATGCACATAAGGTTTGCAAAAGTGCAATGGGGTGTAGGGTAACCTTCCAACAGGACAACAACCTTAAACATACTGACAGAGCTACATTGGAAACATTGGAATGATTTTGATCAAAGCATATTCATGTGTTTCAAAGTCCCAATCTAAGTCCACACTTAAATCCCATTGAGAATCTATGGCAAAGCTTGATCATTTCTGCTCACAGATGCCCTTCATCCAATCTCACTGAGCTAGAGCTAGTTTGCAAAGAAGAATGGGCAAAAATTTCAGCCTCTGAAATCCAATCTGGTAGAGACATGACACAAACACCTGCAGCAGTTAATGTGGTGAAAGGTGGTCCTACAAAGTATTGACTTAGGGGCCTGAACACAAACGCATGTCACAATTTTCAGATTTATATTTTTTTAAATATTTATAAAACCATGTTTTATTTCCTTTAGAATTCACAAATATTTGCTACTTTATGTTTAAAATGCAAATAAAATACACTAAAGTTTGTGGATGTAACATGAACAAATATGGAAAAATTCACAGAGTAAGAATATTTTTCAATCCACTGTAGGCTTTTGGAAATCCTTCTGTCTCTTTATGTAATCCCAGACAGACTCAATGTTAAGGTCAGGGAACTGTGATGGCCATATAATAATTTCCAGGACTCCTGAAGATTGTTCTTAGTGACAATGGGATATGTTTTTGGCCATTGTCCATATGCAAAAAAAAATGGAGCTAATTAGGTGCCTCCCTGGTGTTATTGCATGACAAAATGCCTTTATTTCTCATCTTTGAGACCAACACAATTGTTAATCCTGACCAAATACTTAACTGCATTTGCTAAAATGCAGCCCTAAACATGCAAGGAACCTCCACCATGCTTCACTGTTACCTTCAGTCACTCGTTATAGTACCTATCTCAAGACCCTCAGTGAATAAACTGCCTCCTTTTACTGACAAATATTTCTTCAAATTTTGACATAATAGTCAACAGCACCTGCTGCCATTTTTTTCGCTTATCAGTTCCTTTGTTTTTGTGCGTAGTTGAGTCGCTTGGCCTTGTTTCCATGTCAATGGTATGACTTTTTAGCCATGAAGACTACTTCGGACCAGACTTCTCTGAACCGTAGATGGTATAACTGAGTCTAACTTGTTGCTGCTATTATTGAGCTGATGACACTGCTGGACATCTTCAAATTTCGAAGGTAAGTAAGCATAATGGGTCTTTCATCTGCTACACTAATGTTTTTTGCCCAACAACTGAGTTTATGGTCCTAAACGTTGCCAATTTCTTGGCACTAAGTCAACACATTCTCAAACCCCAATCTGCTTTAATTTTTTTGTCTTGTACCTTGTGTCTTGTTGCTGTGCTCAGTCTTGTTATTTATAACCTGTCACATGAAATAAGAATGAGTCCTGGAAGTGATGATATCGTCCCTACAGAGCCCTGACCTCAACATAAAGATTGAAGGGGCATAAGGATTTGTTCAAGCCTATCTCCACAGAAGATCTGTGGTTAGTTTTCCAAGATGTTTAGAAAAACCTTCCTGTCAAGCTCCTTCAAAAACTGTGTGCAAATGTATTTAGAAGATTTGATGCTGTTTTGAAGGCAAAGGGTTTTTACACCAAATGTTGATTTTGTTTAGATTTCTCTTTTATTCATTCCCCTTGCATTGTGTTTATTGATAAAATTAAAATAACACCATTACACTTTTATGTTTAAATGTATTCTTACTTTACAGCATTTTTCCCACACCCACCTCAATTATTTGCACAGTATTGTGGGTGTGTGAAATATGTATGGTATATACAGTACAGACCAAAAGTTTGGACACACCTTCTTATTCAAAGATTTTTCTGTATTTTCATGACTATGAAAATTGTAGAATCACACTGAAGGCATCAAAACTATGAATTAACACATGTGGAATTATACATTACACTTTACAAAAAAGTGTGAAACAACTGAAAATATGTCTTATATTCTAGGTTCTTCAAAGTAGCCACCTTTTGCTTTGATTACTGTTTTGCACGCAGAAAAGGTGAACGGTTGGACTCTACATGCCTGGTTCCCACCGTGAAGCATGGAGGAGGTGGTGTGATGGTGTGGGGGTGCTTTGCTGGTGACACTGTTGGGGATTTATTCAAAATTGAAGCGGTGAGCGGTCCAGCTCACCCCAAACCTTCTCGATTGGGTTCAGGTCTGGTGACAGTGGAGGCCAGGTCATCTGGCGTAGCACCCCAACACTCTCCTTCTTTTTCAAATAGCCCTTACACAGTCTGGAGGTGTGTTTGGGGTCATTGTCCTGTTGAAAAATAAATGATGGTCCAACTAAACGCAAACCAGATGGAATAGCATGCCGCTGCAAGATGCTGTAGTAGCCATTCTTGTTCACTATGCCTTCAATTTTGAATAAATCCCCAACAGTGTCACCAGCAAAGCACCCCCAGATCATCACACCACCTCCTCCATGCTTCACGGTGGGAACCAGGCGTGTAGAGTCCATCCGTTCACCTTTTCTGCATGCAAAGCAGTAATCAAAGCAAAAGGTGGCTACTTTGAAGAACCCAGAATATAAGACATATTTTCAGTTGTTTCACACTTTTTTGTAAAGTGTAATGTATAATTCCACATGTGTTAATTCATAGTTTTGATGCCTTAAGTGTGATTCTACAATTTTCATAGTCATGAAAATACAGAAAAATCTTTAAATGAGAAGGTGTGTCCAAACTTTTGGTCTGTACTGTATATATTTATATATTTCTGCAAATGTACACATAAACATACTGTATATATATATATATATATTATATTCGCATATATGTGTATATATGATAGATAGAAGACATAGCTGCATTTCCGTTTTAAGCAATAATGTCCTATTTTCTAAAGGGAGCAGAAAATCCCCAGACTCACAGCTCAGTTTTTGCTTGCTGTGGATCAACATAGGTTAAATCTGATTTTGATTGCCGTCGCTGGCAATCCTAGCCTCTAAGTACTATCGGTGAAACCTTGAGGATAGTATCCCACATTACTTGCAGTGTTTACGAATCAGAAGAGTGGCAATCAATTTTCTTAGGATACACCCTACACAGACTTTTACTATATAAGATCGCAACCAATTATGCAGAGAAATGTAATGTGCTTTTGACTTTAGCATAACTTTTAATCAGGTTCATCTGGATTGAAAATAGTAAACTATTGTCCTTTTAAGAGTTAGTAAAGCACAACATTTCTTACAGCGAGTGCTCCTAAAAGCCAGTGTGTGCTATATAAACTAGTCAGTGATTTGGGTATTAAACCTCCATAAATATACCCCAGTGTGTTCTGATTAAGGTTTGTTTGGCTGCTGCTGACAACGCAGCAGTTTGATGACATGCTGGCATAGTAATGAATGCAGAGAGACTGCATTTCATTCTCTAGTCTTTTTTAACAAGTCGTTTTCTGAAGTAATTTCTCAGCACAAACCTCATTTCTAAAAACACTGTTAAATATCAGAACCAATTTAAAGGGTAGCACAGTTGCTATAAACCTGACAAATGCTGTAAAAAAATGAGACAAATAAGGGAATGAATTATGCTCTCGTGCTCGATTCATTACCTGTGGTGACGGCAGGATGAGATTTTCACTGGTTATTACATTTTCAGTACGTTCATGTATCAAAATTCATCCTATACTGCCTCTCTATGTCAGTGTTTCATTTTCCGAAGATGACTTTATAGCCTGCCGATAGTTAAAGGGCCGGTTAATTTAATTGGAAGACAAGGATAGACGAAGGTGGCAAATCTTGTTATTTAGCCTTAACGTTACTGGTAGAAATGAGGATACAAAGCATTGACCATTATCCTAACAGCTTTGCAGCAGACTCATCTTCACTTGGACTAATTTGGTGCAAAAACTTTGTTCTTCACATGAGAGTCACACTTTGGCTTCGTTTATCATTAGCCACGATCAGTTTGATTCAGGAGGGTATTACTATTTCATTTACATTCCAAGCCTTATTGCTAGTTAACCTAATGAAGCTGATCCGGTAACGTCATTGCCGCTATCTACCTTTTCTAAGTCAGCCAAGTTAAGTTGTGAAGACGCTGATCATCTCCGTTAGAATGAGCTGCATGGCTCGGCTAGAGAACACATAATGACTTCCTAAGAGACAGCAGAGCAGCTCAGTCCTCATAATCTATAATTGAAGGAATCAAACACCGCAATTATCCTACTGCTATTATTGCTCACACAATTTGTGCCCTCCGCAGGATTCCTGCTTTTCAGATTTATCAAATATTATCTGTAAATTCTTATGCAAGTATTAAAGCCAGAGTTTTAAATGTTTCATTATTTTACAAATTAAATTGGTATTTTTCCATCATTATCTTCTTAAGGGAAAATGCAAACTTACTGACTGATTTGAGGCACAATGAAGAAGTTAATGATCTATTTCTGTGTTTTACATTTTGGCTAATATGCATATTCATTATGTCAGAATATCTGCCAAAAAAAACGAAAATAGTGATGACAGAATAATAATAATAATAAAAAAATAACAATAATAATAGTAACAACAGCAATAGTAAAAAATAATAACAATAATAATAATAATGTTGCTAATAATATTAACAGTAATAATAAAAAATAATAACAATAATAATATTGCTTGCTTATTATACATAGCTGCTATTCGGCCTTTGTTCACTGCTGTGTATAAGGTTTGTCAAAACTCTGGTATAATGTGCTGTCCTAATCACATCAATGCCTTGCTCTTGGGTCAGCCAAAAAAATAAGTACTAAAAAAAAAGATGTGCTTATTTCTCTGGATTTTTACTTCTTTGATACATAAGCCGAGCATATTTTGTTTTTAAATACATGAAAAAAATACTTTAAATTGTCTTTTCGAGATTAAATCCCTTTTTGTATAGCAAAAACATATTCTACTGTTTAGTTGACAAATTCTATAAAGTAAATCCCATTCATACATCGTTCGTGTGCTATCTTTTTTTTCTGATAGAATATGTACCCATATTATGGGCCTCTTAGTACACTCTTTTTTGTGGGCTAAACAAAATAAAAAAAACTATGTCTGATTCTGATCCAATTTACGGATCAAACGCGCCCATTCAAGTGATAAAAAAAAGCTAGACAGCCCACAAATGCCATTTGTACTGCATGTCTTTTTCACGGACAGGTTGCTAAGTGAATAAGTGAAGCTCAGAAATCAGAGCAGAATAAAGGATCACACACGGGTGGTAAAAATGGCTGCATGGAACAAGAATGACTGAAAATTGGATCCAGTCCATTTTCTGTATGTGAGAAGAGAACTGGTTTGTTAAAATGGCCATACAATGATAGGACAAGCAAAGGGTCAAGTACAAGGACCCTGGTACAAAGTCAGCTGCCCGGGTGAACTGGCGCTGCCTCCCAGCAAGTTAGAAACAGATCCTACAAAAGAATGCCATTTTATTGATGTCAGATGAGTAGGATCATCATGACAGCAAACAGCGTAATAACTGCTTATGTCACAACAAAAAAAGAAATAACACTACGCCTTTACCCGAGTAGAACAACATTTCTTGAGGGGGCACCATAGCTTCAGCTTTGACTCTCTAGGTACATAAATAGATTCCGAGCTTACTGGAAGACATACCTGCATTTCCAGGAATTCAAGATTTTAAGAGTCTATTAATAATAAATAGAGATTTACTTACATAATTATTTATATATTAATCTTTGTGTTGTTATAGCCAGGAGGACCGTTCTAAGCTCTAATAGAGCGGATTTTTCCATTCTCCACACATGTCTATTATTGGCAGGTTTACAGAATCTCTTAATTTATCGTGGCCATAAATCAATTCCTTCCTATAACCTGCATTTATTATTCACACAGCTGTATGCTTTTGTTAGGTCTGCAGTATACATATGACGGATAATGGGATATTCCGTGCTCAAATATTAAGCGATATCTGTTTGGGGAATTGTTTTAATCTTACATTGTTTCCTAGGTTTTGCAGCTGGAGATTTCAAAATGCCTTTCCACGAGATGTATTATAGGTAGAGTGGTGGTTAGGCTGACCCCTTCTGCGGAGAGATTATTTCTTCCTATCCTGGTCTCATTATAAAGCTGCCAACCATATTGCTCTAGGGAGGGAGTGGACCTTCTCCTACATATTAGTTTGGTATACAATAATATACACAGAATAGATTTTACAGATCACAGGAAAGTGAAATATTGTCCTTTTGTTGTTATTAAATAAGAAATTTTGACATATACACAACATGCAACATTCCAGAATGAAACAGTATTTAAATTATAAACTTTGTGCTTAGTGTCGATCTATATATCTATCTAGACAGATCTATCTATATGTATATATTTATAGTTTTGCTTTTTCCTTAATGTATGTTTTTTGTACGATATATATATATGTATATATAAAGAAAACGGAAACAGCACTCAAAAAGTTGGTGAAAATCTAGGGACTTTATTGGCCCATGTGGCGATGTTTCGATCAAACTTTCTCAAGCAATATATATGTTTTACACAAACACACACACACACATGCACACAGTATATAAAACACACACACATGTATATACGGGTGTGTTTTATGAACTGTATACATTTATATAATATATTTTTTTTTCTTTAATGTATATTTTCTCATAGACAGTATATATGTGCATCATATAAAATACACACATTTATGTTTGTGTGTTTTATATATCATATATACACTGAGCAAAAAATAAATGGAACACTTAAACAGCACAATGTAACCTCAAGTCAATCACACAGCTGTGAAATAAGCCTGTCCAGATATGAAGCAACACTGATTGTGAATCAATTTCTTCTGCTGTGGTGCAAAAGGAACAGTAAAGAGGTAGAAATGACAGGCAATTAGCAAGACAACCCCAAAAAGGATAAGAAACCCTTTGTGCAACCAGAATAGGGGAAGGAGAAGAATAAAATTATTCCAAGCAGTGAGAGTAAAAAATGATTTTTATTGCGTATATAATTAGAATAATTGCACAAGCATCAATTGTATAAAAATAGATAAAAAAGGAGCCGAGGCCCCACACAGTCCAATACCCTGGAGTCAGGCAGAAATGTAATATACGATATGCATGGAAAATAAAATAAAATAAATGACAACAAAATAAATAGGTGTGTGAGAAAAAATAAAAAATAAAAAAATAATAATAGAACACTACAAAGAAAATCGTGATCAATGTAAGTATATAACTTGTAGTGAAAAAGCAATAATGCTTAATGCCCAGCAGCATAAAAAATTGCCAAATAAACTGGATAAAAAATAGGGAGACAATGTGCCTAGTGAATAATATCACACTGAACCGAAAATATAAATAGTGAGTTGCAAAACAATTAATACAATGAGACACCCAGAAAACACACCACTATGGTGAAATAAGCAAAATAAGCTTATATAAGCGCCATCACCATTATAATTGTGACTGCCAAGCAACCATGCAAAACAAAATAATACCTGAAAACTACCAGGGGGGACAATTGGTGGAGACGAGGCTACCTGAGAACGCGCCCCGACGCGCGTTTCGGAATGGTTATTCCTTCGTCAGGGGGATGTGAAGTACTGGCGTGTCGGACCTTAAATAGGGAGCCGCCATGTGTATAATCAAGTTGCGCATGTGCAGTAAGTGACCGTCGCACCAAGACGACGTCACAGGGTACGTAAACACACGGCGTCACAGATCATGTGTCCTACCATCTTATCTCAGACCGATCAAAGCGCGCATGCGCAGTGTCTCAAAAAATGAGCGATTATTAGCGATCTCATAACTTCGTGTAAGCATATTGGTAAGTATACCCTTGGCGTACATGACCACCACCGCAGATCACGAACATATGACATGGCAGAAGGCTATCACCCTATAACACTAAACCGCTACAAAGCCAAATGATAACCGATAATATGTATAGGTAAACAGCAGATATACCGATGCAACAAAACAATTTGAAAAATAAAAAATAAGAAATAATAAAGAGTACCTAATATAAATATATATGTAACATCAAAATAAGTGAACCTGGCGCCACACAATAATAAAGGTCACACACTACAACATCATCCGTGATCAATATTCCGGGCAATAATGCAAAAAATAAATAAAAAAACAAAAATAATATGAAAAAAATTATAATTATATACACTGATTGTGTGAAGATGGCGCATGCAGAGAGTCATTGAATGCCCTACACATGGCAGACGGCGTCAAGGGTCCAGGCTGACAGCCAGGACACTGAAAGACACCTCTGCCATGTGATATGGGCAGTCAACGCTATCAACACGCGCACCACACAGTGGACTAATGCAAAGGAAATAAATGTGAAAAAAAGAAAATATAAAAAAACATAAAATTATTTGATGATCACGGATGGTGTGGAATTGAGAACATGTCATGAGTAAGTTCATAGTTGCAAATCTTAATGCAAAAGAATGGTATCT
Organism: Oophaga pumilio; assembly: GCA_009801035.1. Classification (NCBI taxonomy): domain Eukaryota; kingdom Metazoa; phylum Chordata; class Amphibia; order Anura; family Dendrobatidae; genus Oophaga; species Oophaga pumilio. The sequence goes on along the minus strand of VIAB01009410.1, from coordinate 42,430 downwards.
TGATTGAAGAAATATTCAAGCGGCAGCTTATACATCAAAACTCAGTTCCAGCAATGTCAAAAAGACAAACGGTGTGTGCGTCAACTTGATTGGAAGGACCAGGGTAAAACGTGGTGCACCAAGGAACATGCTGAAGACAAGCAGTAAATCATAAAAAAAGAACTAGAATAAAAAAGATAAAATTAGACATCATAAA